>VZRF01001115.1:711063-987891 GCA_013396875.1 Vireo altiloquus | reverse complement strand
GGGAGGGGGAGGGGGGGGGGGGGAAGAAACCGACAACAAAATGGAATATTAATATATTTGTTTTGGAGGCATAAATACACGTCTGCTGTAATAAAGAAGCTTATGACTGCCAGTGTGTTTACCACTCTCGCTGGTCCATGATGCATTCACTGTGTCAACAGTGTGTATTTGCTCAGGAAAACATTAGTTCCTGTCAGCATCTGAGTATTTTACTGGCAGCACAAGCAGTGTAGTAAACAGACATGTCTTGGAAAGCTCTGGTCTGCTGAAATGCCAGTGTCTCCTCTTTCCTAGCCAGTATTCTAACATTCAAACCAGCTGCAACTGAAGCCCTCATTCCTGCTCAGTAAAAGCTCAGCTTATTCTCTCTTCTGCTTTTTATTTCTATTTCTGTCATTGCAAGGCCCTGTTTTAGAAGCTAATGCACTGTGATTTTTACAGTGCAGGAGACGAGAGGTGCTTCTGCACAGCTCTCCCTCCCTCTCTCCCATCATATCCCCCCCAGATCACTGCTCCTTTGGCTTGAGAAGAACTGCATACTACTTTTGCTAAATTAAACTCTCCATAGCCTTTAATTAATCTTTCAGTGCTTTTGTTAATAGCTGTTCCTATTTGGGTGTAACTTAATGATAATAGCTACCCTGTAAAAATATGCTGCTTTCAAGGATGAAATGTCACCATCTAATCTTTTCTCCTTCATTTATTTTTGTCTTTCCTTTACTGGAATGTTTCTTATCAGCTTGCCTTGTCAGAAGAAACAAACTCTTTCTAAAGACTAATTCTCCTCTTGTGAATATTAACGACCTGGCCCTGGAGAGAGGCTCTGCACAGAACCACATCTGTGCTTTGCTTCTCTTAGAGCTGAATGTGAAAAAATACAGTTCAAATCTGATGTATTTTTTTTACTTGAAAAAGAGCAGACATGATAAATATAGGCTCTGTTAGACATAAAAGAAGGCCTGTGAGAGTCTTAAATTCTACGTCTGATACATTTAGTTATTATTTCTGAAGCTGTTTTATCTCAGTCCACTTAAATTGAAGTAAATTGGATACAATTTCTTTGGCTATATTGAGAAGCCTTCTCTTAAAATACTCCTATAAAATGTGGCAAATTTAAAAATTATTTATTTCTCTCTAGTTTTCATACAAATAGCTGTGGTTGTGCTAGTTGTGAATACAAACAGACTACCATGACACTTGAACTTCTAGACAATACAAATATTTGTGGTTCTGAAATGATGGTAATTGTACTGTTTAGCACATCTCTTGGTAACATACAGGTAATTCTCAAGCAGTTATATTTGATCACCAAGGCTATCAAATGTTAACTGTACTAAAAAAAGGCTATTTTCTTCATTAAAATAAGAAAATACAGATTTTTAAAGCCAGAAATTTAGTAAAAATGCATATTATTTCTATTCCATTTCAGGAGGAGTTGTGACAATGAAGCAAGTAGCACTTATATTGTGTTTAATAAATTTTATATTGTGTTACGACTATTTTATCAATTATGGAATGTAATTTCATCTGGAATGGATTGTAGTAAACAATTGCTCCCAGTAATGAGAAACACAAAGTGTTTTTTTAGTGGGGACTCTTTCTGACCTACTGAAAAGAAAAAATTTATAAACAGCATTTTAATGAAACCCACGCCTGGGGCCTTAGTAAAAGCAACTTAATGTTCATCTAGCATATACAGAAAAGTGGATTCTGCACTAATGTGCCTAAATACAGACCAAACAAAAACCTAAACATAAAGGGCTGAATGTTTAATCACAATTTTTTGAACAATTTTAGCCATTTCTATGTTGTCACTGGCCTTCCAGTTGTTCTCCAAAATTCCTATGCATACTGAGCAGTCCATCTCCTTATAAAGGAGAAAAGGAAAGAAAATATATGTAGCAGATGTGGAAAGCAAAGAAAATATATGTAGCAGATGTGATCAGAGCTATCTCAGATTTTCTGATGAAATGTTTTACTGATGCAAAAAGCTGTTTGTACCCAATGTGCTTCATCATAGTAAATTTTTAACGTCCTTATTTTCCACCAGAAAGCTCACAGCAAAATACTTCATTTCGGCTTGATTGGATTCTAACCAAAGTGGTTTCTGTGTTGCGTTGTGAGTCCTGTTCTTCTACCTTTTGGTCTTTCCTTGGGGTTAGGCTACAGCATTTTTAGAGCACCACAGAACTGGTGGGATTCGTGGCCACAATGTCCAGCACATTGGGAATCTCTATTTTCATCCAGTAATCCTCTTCTTCCTCAAGGGTAACATTCCACCAGAGAAGATACAGATGAATATTAAATTTAAATTAACACTAACATTAAAATAGCTTGAAATTAAACACTTCAGGTCATTTCACCAAGCCAGGAGGAAGTAATTCAATTTTTGAAGGATTTTTGAAAAGCTTTGAAGTGAACTTGCTGACATTTCTTGCCTTAAACTTTTCAGAAATTTCCATCAAGTTCTATAGATTTCCCCCACAGAGATTTGTTGTATTTAATGGAGAATCTGATCTGAAAGATTTTCTTCTAAATATTTTTCTTCCTAGAGCACTTTACTGTAGAGAGCAGTACATGTCATCCTTTCAAAAATACAGAAATATCTGAGCAGTGGAGGTGAAGGCAGAGCTGACCATCTCCTGTGAATAACACTCCCATCCAATCCACCTCTGAAGCATCAGGTCTGTGAGGAGAAAGAATGAGAAAACTCTTGGCAAATGCTAGGAAAGCAGATATAAACACCTGTGAGGGTTTTTAACCCTTTTAACCCTTAACTGCAGAAGGTGAGGAGAACAGAAAATTATTTGCACAGAATCTGGGAAACAGAAAATTCAACTGTTGCCTGCATTAACAGAACTCTTCCAATAGGATTAAATTCTTTACTTGCTTGAGGAGATTGGTTAGACCTTCCAAATGAAAAGCATTTCCTCACCATAAAAAGGATTACAAATCCATAAGGTATTTGATTTTTCTTGGATTTTTTCCCCTAATTTCAGGCAAATCTTACCATTTCTGAAGAACTGGTTGAGGATTTTTTTGTTTGTTTTTTTAACTTGTGTTTTTACATTTTACACCTGATCTGTAGGGCCGAGCCATCCCATCTGGACATAACACCTACAGAAAAATCATATCTAAATTGGCACAACAGAAAACGTAATGGAATATTATGTAATGCAGCTACTTACTCTGCTGGAAAAGAAGATTTAAATAGCATTTCCTAAAGCGAGCGAAGTAATAGATTGATCCAAAATCAGAATACAACAAGGCAATTGAGGCCTGAAAAACAGTATGAGACCTTAACTCACTTGCTAACTTTTATACTGTGTGACCCAAACGCCAAGACAAAAAAACAGTTACAGCACAATAATTCATAATGAGCAACAATGGCTGCATTAAGTATTTAAAGTGCTCAGAAATACTTTTCTATAAGAACGATTCTACCCAGTATGACAGAGAAATCAGAGGTCAAGACTGTATTATAATAAGTGCCCACTTGCAGCAGTACTGACTACAGTGTCACTTTGTTCAAATATCAGTGACTGGTTTAAATTGCAAGTCTGAAAATTTGCCTGATCATTAAAAGTGTGTCCAGTATATAAATAAAAAAGAATCTTTTTTTTTCCTTTTTAATAAAGGCATTGCTGCTGGGGGAGGGGAGGATAAAAGAGGGGGGTTATTGAATTCAATTGCATTATCTTTCCAGAATGCACAGAAACTCACATATTAGCTTATCCAAAAGACAAATACATATAAAGAAAACATTACTGTTACTTTAAAGATAGTATATCTGTAGATCCACCAGTGCCATTAGAGGTCATATTTCAGGGCTCTGGAATAATCCTCCTAAAGTCCTTCCAGCACTGCATAGGGATCTTGGTGGAGGAAAGCTTATGGCTGGATATTCCCTGCAGCACTGGAGGGACCCTGGAGGGATATGCACAGGTTAGAGCTCTTTCTAGGCCAGAGATTTAGGGCTAAAGACACAGTGTCAGTGCCATCCAATAACTACTTGCCACCTTATTCCAGCCAAAAATTTGAAGGATGGGGTTAAACTTGCAAACTGTGCAAGTTAGGAAGACTCTTGATGGAGCTAAGTGGGTGCAAAGAATTGTCTATAAAGTTTTTAACTCTGGTTTTGAGCCCTCAAGGATGGGAAAAATAAAGAAAAAAACTGAGTAATATATCAAACTATGATCCTGATTTATCCAGAAACAAAAACTGGCAAAAAAATAGGGAAGTTTGTGTCCTGGTTTGAAAATGAAAAATGACTACTCTTTTTCTGAAGCAAAATAAAACCTAACATTCAGATATGTTTTATAAATATTCAGGAAAAGGGCCAAAAATTTTGATCTGGCACCTCTTGCATTTGTCTCTGTGCAGCAAGAGCAGCAACCTCTTATGACTCTAGAGAGGAACCGGTGCCAACAAGACTCCCAATCTCTTTGCTTTTTGCAGCCCAGGAACTGGCAGCAATGCTCTGTTCCTGCTGTGATGTTCAAGTGACAGACACGGCCTGCCATACATCTTACCTCATGTGCTGGGCTGCAGAATTGCTTTCTTACTGCTGCTTTTCTCAAAAGTGATGTTTTTCTTCTGGTTCCCAGCTGTGAAGGGGCAGCGTGAAGCAAGAGCAGTCTCTGTGGGAGTGGTTGCAACGTTACGTGAGCTGCAAAACTAACACTTCCTCTCACCAAGTTCTCCAGAAGCCAAACAAATGCAGCACCCAGTCCCTCCCAGGAGATTTTCCCAGTTCCCAGAGCATTCGGTTGCTCCAAGTTATCTTCATCCTACAGCTACCGAGCAAGCCTAGCAAAGATTGCCTCCCACAGCCAGATACATCCCACACCTGTAGCAACTCCTGCTACCAGCCACCTACTGGTCTGCTCCCCATATGTCTGCCCATTCCTCCAAGGAAGGCAGCCACCAGCTCTCCTGTTCCGCACGTATGGGCGTGCTCTGAATCCTACCCTAGCGCTGCACTCCCAGGTTGAGTTAATTAAAGGCTAACACTTGGCACATATCAATCTGCAACATGCCTCAATGAGTTGGAGAAAGTGTCCCATGTGGAGCCACACAGAACTTGGTAGATCTGTTAACAACATAGAACAGATGGTAATAGTGCATTCCAAAGGATCTTAAAGAAATGCTCCCAATGCCGGAACAGGATTTCTGTTGCTACAAATGCTGTAGGCTAGGATTTCAAACAAATTGTTGAAAAGCATGTCTAAGTCTTCAGCTATTAAAAAAAGCCATTTGCCAGATCAGATGTCTGGAGTTCTGCTCACAGCTCTTCCTGGGGCTATCAGGGAGCATTTCTTTCGTCTGCTTTCCTTGGCCAGGTTGCCCTGCTGAGAGAACCTTATGTTTTTGCTTCTCCTCAGCCTTTGACTTTTCTTCAGCTTCCATTAACAGCTTGGATAGAAAGAAGCTGAATACTTTCTTACATTGTGTCTGCTTCCAGCTCTGATGTTTAGAGACACTTTGGGACCTCACAAACTGGAGAGTGGGCTTAGAAGATGCTCTTTCCAGGTGTTATTTGGAGGTGACCAGACCTCAAATGGGCCACCTCTTGGTGCTGTTACTGCTGCTTCTGAAGCTATCCCACTGCTCTGGCTTGCATATGAATTGGTGCAAAAAAGGAGAAAGGGATGGATTAAGGCTGTTAACTGAGAAAGGAGATGGATTATTCATGGCTCTGACTGATTTTGGAATGGGCTCAAAGTGCTGTCAATAGTGGTAAATAGCCAAAAAAAATGAAAAATGAGCCTTTTTTAGGCTGTGTCAGCAGTATCAATCACAGCAGTATCCAAAAGTCATAAAACAGATACAGCACATTTCTGACTGCTGATGTTCAAGCAGAATGCATTTTAAATGGACATAAAAATCAGGACATATCACCTTTAAGCTTGTTTGCCACACTATACACGTTTCACACACTATACAAAAATGGAGTGTTTTTTTGATAATGTGTCTGGTTTTGCTCAATTGTTTCTTTTCCTACTTGCAAATGCTTCGGTTTCTTTTACTGTGATGCTTTTTTCATGCTTACATTTAATTTTCAGGAAGACCAAAAGTTTTTTTGATGTGAAACCTAGATCTGATATGCTGGAGGGTACTACGGAGAGGCATGGTTGAGGGTATTAACTGGTTTTAACTTTGCTACAGGGCAATGTCGAACTCACACTTTTTGCCTTCAGTATTTCAGTTCAAAACCCAAACCAAACAAAAGTAAGTACAGGAAAATCTCTGCATCTCTCAGGCATTTAAAAAATGTCTCTTAAATTGTCTGTATCTGAAAAACAGACAAAGAGCCCTTGTAAACTAATGTGGAGCTCCACATAAGAGACATAAAGCAGACAGAATAGTGATGAGAGGTTTGACTGTTTGGGCAGTGAGTTTTTTTAAAAGGTAATCAAGCCTATACTTTTAAATTCTATGCAAAACCAGCACATTGGTGACAGTCCCTATTTGCATTTCTTGGTCTTACTGCTGAGTAAAAGAAATCACTAACAGTGATCACCATGAACAATTAAGGAAATGTCTTTCCTTAATTCTCTGTGCAGGTCTTGGAGAAGAATGGAGAATTCAGTACAGATAAAATGCGGACTATGGTAATAGAGAGAACATGCTAAAAATCTCCTTTAAAAAAAAGGATATAAAATATTCCATTAATAGGTTTTAGAGAAATTTTCAAAAATTTTAAGTTGAAATAATTGAATTTCTTTAAGGTTTCGTTTTTTTTTCTTTTTCTGCTTAGTAACCCAGAGTAACAACAATAGCACTATGTCTATTTTCATGCCTTCCAATTTTAGCCCTGGCATTTAAGGTGAAAACATAATTTAAATATCTAAGCAATTTCTTATAGCAAGCCTTAAAACTATTCTTTTTAATTGAACTTCAAAATAGTTTAGTTGCATTCCCTTCAATGCTTCTCTCTATCCTTCCAATAATCTAGGATTTTTTCCCCTTTAATTCTATATTATTTAGTTAATAACTTCTTTTTATATTTTAGTTTGAGAATTATTTAGGCAAAATTGTATGGTGGTTAATGGAAGACCTGATCCTCCAATATTATTTTTGTGTCTGTTATTTATACAGTGAGCAAGCTTCTTGCTCCTCACTGTACAGATATAATATACTAGTATACTAATATACTAATTTCTACAGCCCTTAGTACAAACATGTACCAACATACAGTATAAAAATCTGTAATTAGAGTGCTGCTTTTTACTTGCACCTGTATTAATAAGCATAATATTTAATTATTATACTAAAAAAATTAGGTTCTTACAAGTCCTCCACTAATAAGAATTTTGAATCCTGTGTGGGAATTCATATCTAAGTGGATGCAAGTAATTAGCCTCATATTCTAGCATCAGTTTAGCATTAAAATCCAGTGAGCTTCAGAGGGAACCTTAGACCTAGGACTGAAATTGTTCCCAATGCTTGACAGATTAGTCAGCCATTAATTGTGCACAGACTGTGCCTGTGAAACTAGGTTTTCATCCTAGGCCAAAGTTTGGTTCTTTTTACGGTTTGGGAGTTTGATTATATGGATGAAGTATTAGGGAAAATTCTGAGAATAGCTCTTCATTTGCGGCAGCTTTAGAATTAATTTGGTGCCCATCTCCATGTGCAAACCCCTCCTGAGCCCAGAGGGACCCAGCAGAGGGGCAGTGCTGTTGCACACCTGCAGACTTAGCACTCAGGAGAGGAGTGGTGTGCTCAACAGCAACATTGCTACAGCCCCTGGAGCAGCTCCCAGCCTGGGGTTCTGTCCAGCTCCCTGCTCCACCCACCTGTGGGACTAGGACAGCTTGGTGAAGAGGTCGTTTAGCCCACCTGAGTCCTGGACTTGCTTCCTTACCATTAACTTCCCTCTTAAGCTCTCTTGTTCCTTAGCTCTCGTGAATTCTTGCTCTTCATTCTGCTCTTGCCCTCCATGCCGGGGAGGTCTGGGATGCTCCCATTCCTCTCCTGATCCATCCAGTGTTTTTCCTGCCTCCCCTATATCAAGAGTGCGTTTGTTTTAGTGGGTGTTTTTTCTTTCTTTTCCTTGCCTCCCCTTAATGTCTCCCCTGTACTCCTGGGGAGCAGGCATACTGAGCCAACAGGGCATGCAGCTGAGGTTGTAGCTGAGCTAGAAAGTGTCATGGGCTTCCTGGAAACACAAATTGATCTATAAATGTTTGTGAAGAGTCCTGAACCTCTGGCTGTGCTAAACTTAACAGGTTATTTATCATGTCCAGTCACACATTTGTCAAATTAACAAGAAAGGGCCTTGTGCTCATTTGAAAATGGCTAATATATATATATATAAAAATATGCATTTGATAGAATTTAGATAGAACATGTATTAAAAAGATATTTCTACAGCCCATTTGTTCATAGTATTTTAAAGGGCTTTTGCAATCAGTAGTTACGGCTTAGAAATTTCTTGTGGGTAATTCAATTCATGGCTTCATGAAGGCCTCAGCCTTCAATTCATGGCTGAGGAAATCTAAAGCACTCAGAAGAAAACATTTTTTTTATTCACCTAATTTAAACATTGATTAAAATCGTATTTTCCTTTAAATGAATTGCACAAAGGCATGTGTACCACAGCACTACAAAAACTAAGGGCAGTATTTTGCATCTGAGATGATACATTTTAGACATAGCCTAATATTTGGATGACAAACACAAAGAAGTCTAATAAAATGATAGATAGTTGTACACATTATTACATTTTTAAACACTTAATTACATATAGTTTTTTATTAGACTGTGTCATTGCAGTGTGGTGTGTGGCAAAGAATAAAATAATTCAAAAAGATTTGAACCACATGTGCCACATTGTCCCAAGACAAAAATCAAAGTTCTGTCTCTTCCAAAGCAAATTACTGCAGAAAAGCATTGCAGGGACTATCTCAGTCAGAGCAGTAACATACAGTGACATTCTTCACTTCTACAGAAAATCAGTACAATTTCATTACCCTGTCTCTCTGCAGGGCAGCCTGATGCACTTAACATTAAAGTCTCCATCTCTTACCTGTTTCTTAAAATGCTTTCTGTTTATGTCTTCAGGGTTCTACCCTAATTTTAGCTACAAAGGACCCTCTAGCTTTATACTCATTTCAGGATTGGCTTACTGTATTTTTTTCCTATGTTTAACAAACAAGACAACCTTGAAATAAAATGTGTTTTTTTTAAAGAACTTATGCAATGTCATGCTAATCCTATAACATCTTTGCTTACCAATTACTTTTTTCTTTGAGTTTGTTGAAATCTTAGATAAGAATCCTGGTTAGTTCTGCTGCTTGTTTTATTGTTTTAAGGCCATAACACAATGGACATTTCATGAAGGACAATAATGAAATCACACCATTAGCCCTGAGTTGCAGTAATGTAAACTGAGATAGGAAGCAAAAATGAAAAGCAATGTGGAATGATGGAGGAAGGACAGCAGTCCCTAAAATGGCTCTACAAATAAGAGAAACAACCTCAAACTAATTTTCTAAATCATCAGCATTGCAATAGTTCATACCACTCAAGACTAATGATTATTCTTTACAGTAGTGCAGAAGTCTAAAAGAAAATATACTTTTTTCCATATATGCATCCAATATTATGTAGTAACCCACTTTTACAGCATCTTCATGTCGGCTTTGCTCTCAAATCATCTTATCTAGATATCAGTCTGTCTTAAAATGGTATAGCTTTCTAACTTCTGTTTGTTCATGTCAGACTTATTGTTCACATCAATGACAACTTGAAAAAATGAAGGACTGGCCTTCTCTGCAGAAAAAGCATTTAATGCAAAACAACACTGCAAGTTCCACTTGTTGTTCTGCATTTCGATTCAGTACTTAACAGGAAAGGCCACGCAACAAAGTAAAAAGTAGTTCAGTTCTTTGGGCTGTTTTCCCTTTCAGGGCTGCTGAAAACATCACCAGCTACCAGAACTGAAAGCACATATTTTATATAAGAGTGGCCCAAGGGCTCAAATTCCTTCACCTCGCACAAAATAAAATGGTAGCAGTGATACCCATCCAGACTGTGATCAGGTGAGTTTTCTGACTGTATTTTGGACATTACAGGACGTGTGGTGTTTTGAAGGGGAAAGATGGGGAATGTAGCTAAAAAGATTTATATGTGCACTCAAATCTTGAGGCTAAATTTGAGTCTGTTTTTCAGCTAAGTAATAAACAGCTGTAGAAGTCAGCAAGTCTGCTTCTTCATGTAGCAGAAACTAGAAATATGAAGTCCAATCATTTTATATGCATAACTTGATCTGTTTACACACATAAGCCTCAGTAAACATTTTTCCCACCTGTTCTCTATATTCCTGAGAAAACCTGTATCCCATGTACTGCAGAGCAGTAGCATACGTGAAGATCTAATTATCTGACATTTTAAATAACCAACTGTAGCTGTATAAAAGTTGCATGTCACGTAAGCAGATTGAGGCTTGTGGCCAACATTTGCTGTGTACAGATTTTGCTTGAGAGGAAGGGAATTGAAAGTCTCTTTCTTTATAGCTGTTTTCTTCCAGTGCTTCAACCAGAACAACAACTGTGGTGGCCACAGCAGAGAGAAGGATAACTATTAAGTGCTTTCTGCATGCAGAAGCACAATTCCTGTTTATGTCAGTCTGACTGGGGGTGCTGTGAGGGAGCATGGCAGGTTCCTGCTCCACAGCTGGCTGGCCTAGAGACATAATCTGCCTCACCGTTCTTGTGGCTGCATATAAACCAGCATCTGTGCTTTTCCTGACCAGAACCACTGCACGCTGCAAAAATAATGCCACCAAAGTACAATGTGCACTGTCTGGTATCAACAGGACAGATAATCTTTAATGTCACTCAATACTGAAGAGCACCTGCCATGATACCTCCAGGTCTCTTCGTAGGAATACTCTTTTACCAGCTCGACATAGTTGCAATTTCTCCCTCTAGTCTCATGACATCTCATGCTACTGGTCCACACGCTCAAATACATTCAGAAACTGAAAGATACACACATACACTTCTCCTGTTGTCCCCAAAAGTATTCATTTGGATGACAGTGTTATTTTTCTTGCCTGCTTTGTGTCTTTTAGATTCAGTGTGTTCCAGGAACTTGTGAACCTTTTTTTACTTCAGGTTATATTTCTGGTAAAAGTCACATACCTTTAACTCAAATAATGTATTTTATTGCTCTTGTATAATATGATTTATGTTAACCTTGTATTAGAGCTGAGATGAAAGCAGACACTACAATAGCCACAAGCATTTTGATAAAGGGGATCCCCAAGTTAAAACCAGAGGAGAAGTGTTTTCAATTCTGCACTTGATGTGTGGCACCGGTGTTACTTCCTTACATAATCGAAGCAGGAATAAATGAGCTAAAAAGCTAGGAAATAATGAAATGTGTGACCTAGAAAAGAAAGAAGGAACTGTGATATTAAAAACAAATAAACATTCTGTGCACCACAGTTAAAGAAACTTGGAATGGTAAGGTTTTTAAGCTAGTGAAACCTCAGGAAAGGGTTTAATTTTCATTTTACATCTGGTGTGTCAGTTTTGATTTGTCACTTCTATATGGGCTATCCTAAAGCATCCAGCCAAGGAGGGTGATCTTTTCTTTATGAGAACATCAGCTTCAGGAGAATCCATATAAAGTCAATGTCCCTTATGCTGTTCAAATATCAGTAAAAATTTAGCTGAAGACAATGGCAGAGGGAAATGTTGGACCAGGTTTCTTTATCTCAAAAGTCAGTGTTACATCCATTAGGTACATTATTCTCAATGTCTTTACTGAGTCTTTACTGAGGCTTGTCCATGGAAAAAGATAAAATACAATTAGCTACAGATGATCCCCAATTACAGGGAGCAGACTATTTTAGATTAATGAGTAATACAACCTTCTTTTTGTAAAATTAATTTTATGAACAATCTATAAATAAGTAAAAGGGATAATTCAACTTCATTTGGGATTGATAAATTTTCAGGAGTTATTAATCTGATTAAATGTATAAGAGAGTAGTTCCCGGCTGTGCTTCATCTGAAGTACACCAAGCAGGATGAGGTTCTTGGTGCTCTGATTAGGTAGTCTGTGTGCCAAGATAATGGCTTCCTACATTTGCTATCCTCTTGGCTTGTGCTGGGGAAAAAAGCAGCATGTCAGACCTACTGTCCTCAGCAGACTCTTCTTTAATATGGAAAGCTGTGAGCCTCCTGTCCCATGAGTCCTTTGGTCACTGGGCTGTTGGTTAATTCAAAACTTTTTCCTCATAACAAGTGTGGGGGATTTTTTAGAGTGTTCTGAGTGCCAGTTTCAGAAGCACAAAAGGGGTGTGGTGAGTTCACTTTGGATATGGTGACCTCTCTGTGCCTTGTAAGAAGTCCATGAGCTCAATCACTCTCTCTCAATAAGCCCAGAAGACTTAAGAGCCTCCTATGGCATAAACAAGGGAAGAACATATCTGTCCCAGCGGAAATAAATTGCAGCTACAGTGAGGCATCTCCTCTGGAGAATGTGGAGGATGACTCTCAGAAGAATTACAGCTTGTGTAAGCACAATCTGTATGCATAGTGTGACACAGAACCTCTTCTCTATTTATACATTTGTTTTATGGTAACAGGTTATATCTCCTTTTATTCCTCCTTTCATGAGTTCAGATGTTGGGAGTGTTTCTTTTGTAGATAAAGAAAATTTTTCACCAATAAATGAAAATCTGTCAATATAGAGGTATCTAATTGATATAAAATTTGATATATTAACTGTCTCTCTTTATCCTCGTAACAATTTTTTAGCAATTTTGTGCAGCCTTTCAGCTCTTACTGATGAGGATGGACCTCATTAAACCCTGACTCTACCAGGGTTTTAGGCTTGATCCAGGAGCCATGATAAAGATGCAAGCTTTGCACTAAAATGTATTTGCCACCTCTCCATAAGAGTATATGAGATAGATTCTGAGCTCAGCATTGACAACTGACAGAAGGAGGGCGAGTGAGCTCCTGGGTTGCTTTTGGCATTTGTATTGTGTCATTCTGCTCCGAGGAGGGTGAGATGGCCTTCACCGTGAGCATTTGGTGTGCAGGGCTTGTACAACTGTGCTGTGTGTAGCACAGTGCTGCATGGCTTGAGCTACTCAATTCTTTGGGCAAACCATGGTTCCCAAAGGGAAACGTGCTTAGAACTGCCCTGGTATTTGTCACTCTGGTCTTCAGGCATTGTGGAGCACATTAACACAAAAAACCAAATTGTTTAACAATTCAGCCAAACTTTTATAATTTATTTTTTTCTACACATAATATTTAGGGCAATGTTGTGACCTGGACAGATGTGTGTTTTGGTTTGTAACAAATTGATTAAGAAAGCTGTGATTGCTCAGCACCTTAACCAAATCCACCTTTCATTCTTCCTGTACCAAAACATCTCTTTGTAGGCTGGAACTCGCGTTTTCCTGCCTGTCAAAACCTTATCAAGGACACATCCAGTAACATAACTGGTATGCTTTCACTTCCAGTACAAGGACTAACTATGTTTTATGTTCTAAGAGGGAAAATATTCACTGTATCATGTTACATGTTCTTAATTTGTGTCAGCTGGACTGACAAACCAGAATGCCTACAGCTCATCTTTGTGCAAGCTTTGCATTACTCCTGGATGCTCTGCATGCTTTGGCAGGCCTGCCAACATGCTCCAATTCCAGTCAGAAAAAAAAGATTCTCTTTGGATTTCAGATTTGAGATAGATTGGATGGAATGGATCTAGAATACAATACTTAATAAGACGATTACTCCTATCATTTAAATGGTAGTAAAGTTCCTAGAGAACCTTGAAAATGAATGAAAATTAGAAAGAGAGTGAAAAAAAAATTTTCACACAAAAGAAAAAGAAAAGCAAAAAAGAACTTTATTTGCTACTGAAATCCCTTCAAGGGTCTTCTATTTATCCTATAAAAGGCAGGATGAATATTAAAATCGTTTAAAATTTAGGCCTAAATAAGGAGAATTGCAGAAGGTTTACTGTTTAGATTTCCAACAAGATGCTGTAAGCTGAATTAACAGAAATAATAAATAACATTTGGAGAAAAACTGATGTTTTTGATGATGAAATTGCCTCTATTTCTCAGAGAATGATGCAGGTTATTCTAGTCCACTAAGACGACATTTCCATGGGTCATTTATCTATCATTTATTTAATGAGTTTTAAACAGAAACTGAGCTGAAGCATAGCAGAAAAGGGGTATTTTTCACTTGCAACTACATTTAAAAATATTTTAGTGACATTTCCAGTTCATTGAACTACTGCTCAGGATAAAATTCCATTCCTCTACTATACCAATCAGACAGTGTCAATGCCTTTATTTTCACAAACATAAATTTGGCACGTTCACTTTCTCTTCCAAGGTTTTTCCATAAGGCACCAAATCTAATCTGCTCTGAGCCTTTTAAGGTTTTCAGTGGAAGGTCATGATATCAAATCTTGAAAACATGAGAGGCAAAGCTTTACTTATGGCTCTTAACAGTATTCTGATGTCACTTCTTGTACACAAGATATTTCTTTAATTACTTGCTCTGCTTTGGGGTTCTGATTGGAGCAGCTTGATGCAGGGGTACAGTAATTTCACTAGGTGCTGATTCCAGTACTTTCTTCAAAATAAATTTTTTTCAAAACACCATTAGCTTTGAATATGTTGTTGATTAAATTAGTCATTATGGCATAATTGTGCCACGTTCATTATACTGTATATACACAACATATAAAGTAGTCGTTTTTTAATTGTTACAGTTCATACAGTCTGCAGCCATCTTTCCTTTCCAAGATGTGAATGAGCAGCAAAGTTGTGGAGACTCTCATTCATGCAGCTAGAACTGCAGTGAAACTCAAGTTTGTGGGAAAAAAAAACAGGTACAAGAACAAATAAATGGAAAGCGGAGCTGCAAAGCAGTAGGAATGAAAATAATAACATCACTCTTCAAAAAAGTCTTCATCTTTTGCTTGTTTAGGCTCATGTCCCAAACCAATAAGGTTTGATTTTAGTCTGAGTGAGACAAACTTACTCATTCTTTTTCACATTCCCTTCCTGTCTCCTGTCCTCCAGGAGAGCTCAGGTGTCTCTGTATGTGCCCAGGATTTTTGGAGTCACTACAAAATTAATTTTAAAACAAGAACCAGGTTAGAAACATAATGTAAATAAAGAGAGAGAGCACCTTAAAAAAAGGAGGTTTATTTTTAAACTGTGAATTTCATTTACTTAGAAAAATACAAGTTGGCTGGTAGAGTCAAGAAAAAAAGGCAATAGAGTTGGAGGTGTGTGTTATTTTAAACGAACCTTAAAGAACTGCACAGCTTAAATGGTTTTTTGTCCTTTTCCCCCATTCTTCAAATATCAGGAGGATTATTATAAAATTCAGCATAGCAACTTGATGGTGCTTGCTGTTTTGAAGCACCACGTATTGCCTAGTTTTGCAAAGGGCCCATTATAATTTGACCTTCATGCTTTCTTCTAGATATACGTTAGGGCGACGGCTTTTCTCGTATTCTGGAGCAAGAGAAAAAGAGGAATATTCGTTGTTCTGCCATGAAAAGCCTCTCCAGGGTGAGAGGTGAGAGGTGTGTGCTGTGGACGTGTGTATGTGTGGCAGGGTGTGCGAGTGCAGCCGCGGGTCAGAGCTCAGGTGTGCCCGTGGAGCTTGGCAGCGCAGGTGCATCCCAGGGAGGGAGCCGTGGCCAGCCAAGGTCAACCCAGGCAGGCCACTGAGCTGGTGGCATCGTCCCTGAGCAAGAGCTGGGAGGGTCTCTGAGGGCAGCTCTGGGTGTGAGAGCTGCAGGAAAGCGACTGAAGTGAGCAGTGATCCTTGCCACGACTCGCAGATCACACCTTACCTAGGGGGAGGCCAGGAGGGTTCTTTCCTCCTGTATTTTATTGATTAACATTTTAAAAGGTCATAAAATGTTAGAAGACAAGATACACAGTGAAAAAAGGGTTACTAAAAAGTTGTAATAGTTCAATTAAACCTAAAAAATGGTAAGCATTGAAGGACATTGTTATTACAGAGAAACATTGCAGATAAACCCAGTTCCCACAAGAATAAAGTTGCAGGAACTCAATTTTTTTTTTAATAACTTTTCCCCAACTTTAGAAACATCTACGAGAGATATGGCAAAATTCTGTGTTTTTACTGCTACCTGACTTGTCTAACTCTGTTCTGTCACTTTGAATCCCACACTCATCAGGAAATGACAGATATTTTCACAGGCCAAGAAAAACAACAACCACTAGAACAGGAGAAAAGAGAGATTTATAAGATCTCTCCAAAAGTATTATTTAAAGGACTCTTTCCTGCTCAAGAAATATTTTTTTTCAGGGACAGTATGAACCCAGGAACAACGTCAAAAACTGAGCAATTGTTCTCATGTATAGGCCTGAAGCATGTCTGAATTGGATGGTCATTTAATATCTTCTTTGTACAACAATGAAACAAAAATAGGCATCTAGCCCAAGCGTTCTTTGCATTTTTCCTCCCATTGTAGCATAAGGACATGTCTGTTTATGTAATGCTGGATAAAACTTGGTGGATTACCTAGACTTTAAATTAGAAATTGTGTGAAAAATCTCCACAGATTGTGCTAGCAAATAGGCGAGGACAAAAAAGACTTAATTCAGTTATTTTTTGAAGGAAAAAATACATGTTTTAGTGCTATAAATGCACACTGTAATGTTTAGAGACCTGATAGAGACACAGTATAAATCCACAACTGTTAATTAAAGACAATAAATACTTTCTTTCTTTTCATAATTTTAATTGCTCATTATGGGGGCAACTCAGACTAAACAAAATAGACCTTATAAAGAGTAAATTATAAAGAGTAAACACAACCTATTTCAGCACTTAAGGCTCTTAAAGAAATCACTAATGTGTCCTTCACAAAGACATCGTGCCCTGTAGAATCCAGAGGGAAGAATGAAAGATTCTTGACAGCTTTTCTTTCCTACCTATACCCTTGCTCCCACTTACACTGTCTGGGGTTTGGAACTCCTAAACATTTTTTTTAAGCACATAGTTTGAACAAATGGTATCAACTAAACTCACTTTTCCTCTCTTTTCCCACAGAAACTAGAAAATGCTCTTTGATTGCTTCATGTCTAGTAACCTAATGTAGTATACTTGCCTATGTATTCTGATGTCTTTTATCAGATTTGGATGGACAAAAAACAGAATCTGAAACTATGAAAGAATGTCTGCCTCTACTTGAAACTTTTGTGTGGTGGTCACACAAAATGACTATAGCTGAAATAAAAGCATCAGCCACATTTTCAGAACCAGTCTTCATTTATGTGTCTTCCTTTGCTCTTTTGTAGATAAAAAAAGAGCAGTCCTGCACTTTTCATCCTGGTAATTATTTCCTAGCCACTGTCTCTAAAGCTGTAAAACTTCATAAGTTTTAGTTTCTACTAGTTTGGCATGTATCTAGTTCCTATGCACAATTGGAATGCATCAGAGAATAACCTTAATTCAGAGAATAACCCTAACTCAAGAAGTAAACACAATTTTTATAACCTTTAGGGTTTTCAAATAAAAGGATTTTGACAGTGACAGATATTTTTCAAAAGACGTGATCTCGTGTTAAAAATCACAAGTTATATGATAATTTTGGAATGCTGAATCACACACATCACTAATATTATACAGAAACAGACCACAAGCAAATCTTACTTCATTTTAAGTAATTATATGCAGAATAAATATGCAGGAAGTATCACAGAAACCCTTGATTTTTAAAAATGCATCTGCCTCTGCTATGCATCTAGTAAGGATGTACAGAACATTCTGAGATAGAAATGCAAAAATCCCACGATGATGGAATTCATCCCTCTGGAAGTACAGCATATGTTATACTACACTTGAGTAAACAAATTGGCATTTCTGGAAAGATAGATGAAACTCTGATTCCTAACATGTATCAACAAGGTTTGATAAAGCTTTGGAGTATGGAAGTAATTATTTGATCTGATTTTAAGTGTTCAACTAGAACAAGTAAAATTAAAACAGCGGGGCAAAGATGATTTTCAGCAGCAGGAAATCTGTGTTTGTGTGCAATTAACATGTACAGCACATCTGACTCTTTCTCAGCTGTATAACCTGTATCAGGTTTATGTGGAAAGGTTTTGGTAGTGCAGGGGTTGAGAGGTGACTTAAATTGGAGAAGAGGAGGCTCAGGGAAGACCTTGTTGCTCTCAACAACTACCTTAAAGGAGGATAGAGCTAGGCAGGCATGGGTCTCTTCTCTCAAGCAACAAGCAATAGGACAAGAGAAAATGGCCTCAAGTTGCACCAGGGGAGATTTAGATTCGATATTATGATAATATCCCTCACCAAAGTGGGTGTCAAGCATGGAACATGCACAGGCTGCCCAGGGGAGTGCTTGAGTCACCATCCCTGGAGGGTATTAGAAGATGTGTAGATATGGCACTTGGAAACGTGGTTTAGGGGTGGACTTGACAATTCTAGGTTAAAGGCTGGACTTGATGAGGATCTTTAGGGTCTTTTTCAATCCAAATGACTCCATGATTATATAAGAAGCTGCCAGAAGCTTCCCCCACATCCAGAAGAGCCAATGACAGACAGATGGACCCACTACTGGCTGAGGCAGAGTCCATCAGTGACAGAGGTAGCAACTCTGAAAAAATGTATTTTAGAAGGTGGGAAAAGAAAGCTGCACAACTTTATCCAGAGAAAGGAGTGAGAACATGTGAGAGAAGCAGCCCTGCAGACACCAAGGTGGGTGGAGAAGGAGCAAGAGGTGCTCCAGGACCAGGAGCAGAGACGGCCCTGCAGCCTGTGGTGAAGACCATGGTGAGAAAGGCTGTCTATGCAGCCCATGGAGGACCATGCTGCAGCAGATTTGCTAGTAGGGCTTGTGAACCCACAGGGGACCCATGATGGAGCATATTGTTCTTGAGAGCCCACAATCCATGGGATGGACCCCACAATGGAACTGGAAGAGTGTGAAGAGGAAGAAGCAGCAGAGACAATGTGTGACGAACAGACCCTAGCCCCCATTCCCATTCCCCTGTGCCACTCAGGTGGAGGAAGTAAAGAAATCAGGAGTGAAGTTAGGCCTAAATTACTTGTTTCTGCAGTATTGCAATTTCTGTGTAAAAGTCCTGCTATCAATGACAAATGCTGCTTTGACTAGATAGTCCCATCAATGCTAAAGCTTTTCTTCTGGGAAATGCAGGTTGAAGTTTAGTGACATGGCAATCGTGTGTGGGAATGAACAGCACTATCAACTAAGACAGTTCAATTCATAGCAAACACATTTCCTGGTAGTGCAACTTCACTTAAGCCAGTGAATCTACCCTGACAAGAAAATCACTGCTGCATGCAAGAATTAGACACATACTTGACTTGATTTTCAGAAGTACTGAATCTTTAACAGTTTTCACTGTGACTGCTGAAATAAGTACCTTCAAATGGATTTAGGAGTTTTATTAGTTATGAAATTTCTCTGCCATCGACTCTGCTAAAACTTGTGCAAATGTAATTACCTGCATATATTCAGGATGGGTGACCAAAGTTGCACTGTGAGATCTCCTTTTAATTAAAGTAGGTATTACTGAAGTCCAGAAAACTGTGAGTGCTGTGTGTCTTGAAAAATAAGATCACTTTGTTTTTAAATACCTGGACTTTGTCATTAAAGCTTGAACATTGTAGCTTTACATAACGTATATATTAGTGTACATGTATCATACGTCTATATAAACTTTTTATAGTTCCCCTATCAGTAAAATAAACATTATCCTTTCTTGGTTAATCTCTGAAAACTGTTATGAAACCAAGTTGGTAAGTCCTGAAAAGAAATAGTGAAACTCTTCAGAAATTGTTTTTTTTACTTTCAAATAATTGTTTCTATAATAAAAGCCATTTATCAAAGATTCAATGAGCAATGCTCGAGCAACTTATGCATGATGAAATAGAATAAACAAAGAAGAAATGTGATTAGGCAAAAAAGAATTTCAAGGGCACTCCAATGAACACACCTGACCAGATACAATTTACTGACTAATTATTTTACATTTTTCACTTTTGAACATCATAATGTGGCGTTTGATATCAATGATGTATGAAAGGTAAAGATACGCCAGCAACAGCAGCATAATAGCTTATTTATTAATTGACAAGGTGAAATGTTAGTTAAAAGATGGTTATTGCACATGTATCTTGGAGTTATCTATTTAACAACTACTCACCTCCTACCTCCCTGAGCCTGCCTAACCTGTCTATGACAGTGAGAACTGTAACTCTTATGTAATGGAACCTTCATGACACATACAAATATTCTGGAATATTTTAGAACTTAATTTTTGTAAGTAAGATGTATTTTCTGAACTCAGGTTCAAGCATAGCTTTTTAATTCTTGCAGTAACATTGAACATCAAGAACCTCAGAGCTGTTTGCCTGAAATATTATTTCTGTTAAAAGAGTTCTGGCACATCTGTAAAGGCCCTTATGTTTTCTTGAATCCAGAATCCATAGTTTGTGAACTTTAATGAGTATGTGTGTTGATTCCACCAGAGTCCTTGTCGATCTTTCAGGTGTCACTGCTAATATATCCAAGGGCAAACAGCTTGGAAGCTTGAAGCCTTGGCCATTTCTAAAGGATGGACATCAAGAAATACATAGTTTGGAGTGATCCAGTGATGGCATTACACTAGAGCTCTAGGATATAGGCCTCTGTTCTGTTGTCAGTGCTAAAGGCATCAGTTTCAGGGGGAGACTACGGCCCTTGTCCAAGCAGACCCAAAAGTCTTATCTCTTTCTAGAGGACTCTGTGTCTGTCTGCTGTGGAACTTGTCTCTGTTGGCCTATCTGTTGTCCCATAGCACTGTGACATTGGTAGTGGCAATGAAAAGGCTGTTCTGCAGCCCACCAGAACTGTTGTTTTCTAATGTGAAGCTGATGACAAATCCTGCAACTGAGACACAAACTCTTCTGAGAGAAGGCTGATGTACTGCATACAGCAGATAAGGCTGAGGTGTTGCATGTGGCAGCAAAAGTTGACACTGCTCATCCTTCCTGCAGGTTGGGATGTGTCCCAGGACCATGGCTGGATTTTGTTCTGCACGCCAAAAATTGATACACTCCAAAATACATCCTGAGGCTGAATCAAAATATGTGAATGAGAAGCAGAACCTCAGAGGCAACTGTGAACCTAAACTATCTGTAAGGATAGGCATATGGCTTGAGACAATTAGCTTCCCTGATCTGAAGAAGAAAGGCCTTGGGAATCTGTAGTGTCCCAGCTTCCAATGGCATCTTTAGGAACCTAGGGCATATCTTCAGCTTGAATGGAGATTCACAGGCATCCATCTATCTCCAAGGAAAGACTTGGAAATGCACAATGTGGGAATTTTTGGCTAGAAGAAGGCCTCACACACTTTCATGATTGTCAAAATCAAAATTTGATATGGACATCTTCCTTTAGAAATGCAGAGCCGTTTTCTTAAAAGTCAGCTGGGGAACTACATTGTGTAGGAAATCCAAGGAAATCATCTCATAATTTAATGGGTTTAAAGTTCAAAGAGGAGTGAACTGAAAGTAAATTTGGCATAAATAGGTCTTTCATATACAGACACAACTATAGGAGTAAAGGAACATTTAAAGTCAGAAAATAGTCATTAGTGGAGAATTATTTATTTTCAAAGTAGCCTAAAATTTGCCGGCTGATATTTACACTTTGTAGAATTTTCGCTATCTTCATTGTTTTATCTTGAAAGGAGCATTTGTGGGCTTGAGTAAATCTGTTCTTGGATTTTCGAAGGCGTGTTCAAATTCCAAAAAATTCATTGTTCTCTTAAAATGGTAGAGGTGGGACTTGAATTCTAGCACTAAAACTACAGATGCCAGTGTATTTTCACTTTGAAGTTCTGAACCTCTAAAACAGGATCAAAGTGAATCTTTATTAGTGGAAGCATAAAGAATTTTTTTCTTTCTCAATTCACCTGCTTATTAAATTTGCAGCTACCACTGATTTCTTATTCCCTAAAAGCTATGTAAAACATAAAAGATTAGAGTCTAGTATAGAGTCCAGAGACAGATGGTAGCAAATATTTGCTACATATTTAGTATTTCAGCATAGAAATATCTTCTTTTTGCTGCTTAAAGAACAATATTAATTTTATGGGTTAAAAAAAAAAGTGTACAGGGGTCTTCATGGTGACCCACATAGCTCCCAAAATAAAGTCCTCTTGCTCTTTAAATTTGATTCTCATGACTTAAATTCTCTAGAGTTGCACAAAGAGCAAAGGGTTTCTTGTAGCAAGATACAGGGAAGCTGCACTGAGAAAGGTGGCAAGTTCCCCAAATATGCAACAAACTCTAAGCTAAACAACTGGTGTCTCATTCCATGTGAAAAAAACCCTTAATCTCAGTTGAATACTTAGGCATCTCTGCTACAGTTTGAGGCATGCATGGTTCATCACACCATGACACTCTCTATTCTGCCATTCTCTTTCACATTTTGGAGTTTCCAAAAGATATTGCAAAGCATTCCTACTCCCTTCTTCTGAAGATGACATGTACCATGAACTCCATCAAACAGCAAATGCAGCCAGTTCAGACATTAAGAGATTTCCCTTATCCAAAACTGCTGAAAGCATCCTATTGCACTAAAGGCCCAGCCAGGCCCATGACAAAGGGAAGATAACCATTTCAGAGCTGGCACTACAGGAGACAAGTCAGCTCCACCACTGACACTCCCACCCTAAGCAAGATAACCATGCTCTGCTAAACAGTGTGTCATGCAGTGTTGGCACATGGCTGCAGGGACATGTAACTGCGTGCAGGGCAGGAACAGGCCTGGCACAAGACAGAAGATGCTGCTAGAAAAAAAAGCCAATAATGCTGACAGCCAATGTCACTGGACTCCTGAACACGTTCCTAGATGTCCACCAAGAGCTGGCCATGCAGCCAAAACACCAACATTCTACAGGCCTTGGATTTGAAAATCCAAGTGAGATCCAAAATCCAAGGAGGAAGTAGCCTGTTTTCTAGGGCAGAGGACCATACTGCTCATTGGCTCAGTTGGTCTGCTCAAGGAGGGGCTTTTTTGGGAAATAGCTGGCATCCTAGCTGTACTCTGGAAGAGGTTAAATAATTTCTATACCAATATAAAAATGAGCAAAGGTAAAACCTGTGTCTGATGTGGGTAACAGCATTTAGTTTAATTCTTCTAGTTGGGTAGTATAGAAGTCACAGCCCCCCTCTTGGCACACCTCATGTACAGATCTCTTATGCTTCATGGCCCCACTTGTTCCACTTGCCCCACTTCATGGCCACCTCTTGTTCCTCTCAGTGTATGCTTTTGGAATACAAACATGTTTTTATTGCTCTGAATTACTGGTATAAACCCTCAGGCAAGATGCTGTTCTCTCCCATAGCTTGAAGCAGGAGAAGTTTTTCATGTGGTAGGATGTCTCCAAGTATTCAGAATCCCAAGCCTTCAAATCAATTCTCTGCCCAGTAAGGAATTACCGTGTGAGGGTCAACATTCAGTTCTGACCAAAACTTCTGCAATTTCTTGCCCTGCACATACAAATGGTTTTTTTTCCCATCTCTGGAATATACTGATAAAGGAATTATAGTAATGACAAGCCTGTGGTCCTCCCTTCTTCACATTACCTCATGAGGAAGCACACACAGGGAAGATGGAGTGGGTGAAGGAACTCAGAGTGGTGTTGAATACTGATAATCCTCCTGAAGCCACCCTCAGTGAAGAGCTCATTGGCCAGATTTTTCCTGCTGCTTGGTGTGGTGGTGAATGAATGTCATTTCTAGTAAGCAGTGAACACAATTATTTTTTCCAACACATTTTGCCAGAACAGTTAAAAAAATCAGTGCAAGATGACTTTCTTGATTCCCCCAAAAATGCAGCCATTCCATCTGGCTTTCTGAAACAGGAGGAGCTGCCTGCTCCTCAGGGAAGCTACATGCAATACCAAGAATTCTAGTTTGGGTTTTAAGTAGCAACAATTTTCTCCTCTGTGCTCAGCTCTATACCAGGTTTCTTCCCTATTCACAATATAAAAACTTGCTAATACAGGCTTCTAAAATACAGTAGGAAAAGCACTATCCATTTTCCTTTTTTCCTCTCCCAAGCTCTGCAGTGCTATTTGTTAGCAGTATAAGGAAGACACTGTAGGCTTTGTACATATCTGCTAACATTTTGTAAGCTCTAACCATTTTCTAAACTTCTACCTGACGCAGCAGCTCAAGGTTTCTCAGAACATAAATCTCTCTCTCCTGTTTTTTTGGTATCTGACTTACATGGCCAAAACAGTGCAGCTGAGATCAAGATGTGATAGAATGAGAAGACAAAAGCCATGGGCATTGTGTGAGGAGTACAAGAAAGATGAAGCATAGACACTTATACCTGTTAAATTAATGTGTCCTTTTGTACTGGCATGGAATTGCAAGAAAATAAACTATATCCTTTTTTTCTCTTCTTTGTTAAGAAACAGCTTCCTGTACCCTTGTCTGTATGAGTCTAAGATAAAAATGTATATGTTTTCCTTATATAATTAACTGAATCTCAAGTATAGCCATGGCGAGCTAAGGAAAGAAAAATAGTATGGATAGGTACCCTGTTAAAAGTTTTGATTGAGAGAATCTCTTTAAATGATACCAAAGAATTGTGTCATACTTTCTGAAATGGGGACTAATGTGTTCCCCAGTGTGGCACAGAACCAAAATAAATGACAATAGATTAATATGCTGGATGTAATGGTTACATTTTGGAAGGAACATTTTCTCAGACTGGCTTGAGCCATGCTACTACAGCAAATAAGGCCAATACTTGGAAGTTAAATGGACTCCAGTCCATTTAAATGAAATGTATTTATTCAATACTACCAAACACATATTTTTCTTTGGCAGGCAGGACCTTGGGACGTCTTTCTGATGACATGAGCTGAACATCTGTCAGCCACAAATAGTTTTTACTAATCCAACCAATATTGAGGGCAGGTAAAATAACTTCAGTAGAAGATTCAGTTGTTTAGTGCCTTTACTGTACACTAAAAAAATTGTACCTACTGAAACCACTTAGAAAGCATTTCCAGATCCATTTGCATAACATGCTAATATTTTTGAGCTCCCCCCTATTCCCTAAGACAAATTGGATATGCTACAATTCTGAGATGGTGGAACGATGTGCTGCCTCGTGACAGGTTAAGGAATATATGCTTATTTCTCTGTGCACTCACTTTTCCCAGACATTTTTACAAACCCTGAAATGATTTTGAGATGTTCTGTCTTCTGTGTTTGATGTTAATTGCTTTAGAAATAGACTGCCCACTAGAGAAAGAAGTGTGAGATAGGTGACCATCCAAATCCCTGCTTCATTCATTGTTTAAGAGGCAATTTCAAAATTTAAAGCTCTCTAAAGAGTCTGTCAGAGATAGCTGGGAGGAAGAGAGGGCAGTCAAAAAAACCCTTAGGGGATTATTTCTGTTTAGTTGAGCAGCTCAGATTGCTGTCAAACATTAGCAGAGTAAGAACTTTTGACTTCATGAGGTGACATTTAGAGGGGGGCTTCTAATTCACAGATATGTGCCAGCCTTGAATTCAACAGAGCTCTTCATCTCAGTAATGGATTTATTTTATTTTTAGCAGCAGTTTGCAGGGGTTGATTATGAAATGTGTTTTTACATATTTTCTTTCATCAATTTACATTGCTCTGAGAAAAAAAAAAAAAAGTGTGAATATCCAAAAATATTTATCTTCTTTAATTTTGAATTTGACATAAGTGTCTCCTGCTTTAAAGGGGCCACCAACTACACGCAGGTTAAAAGCAGAATTCTGAAAAACCAAAAAACAAATTGCAGAGTATATTTTGAAAGAAATACTGACAATAGTGGCTGTTAGAATCTCACTCTTGTGTATGTTCCTTATTTGTGAAAGACTCCTAGAATTATCTGTGATTCTCTGGACTGAAAATCTTGCAAAAGTGGATGTCAGTTTATATGTGACATAAACACCATTTTATGAATAATGATGTAGAGAAAAGTGCTCATGATATACCAAATATGAAATTTTTTATTAAAAGATAGTGCAGTTAACCCTAAAAAGGAGTAGTATCTTTAAATACTACATAAAACTGAAGCTATGGAATTAATTCACTGTCAGAAAAACAGAAGTAATTTAGACAAAACAGGATTTGAAGGATTATTCATTTATACAACTGATTTCAACTTAATTGTTGGCAGACATCTGTCTATCTTTCATGTTCATTGGCATGCTTCCCCCTCTCTTTTTCCCAGAAGTAACAAATACAAGATGAGGCACTCTGTCTCAAAAAGATCTGAATGAGTAACAGAATTAGAGAGTACAGGAGATGCAGGGCAGGTAAGGTGCTTGCCAGGGGGGTGACTGCAACAAGTACTGCTGAAAGAGTAAATATCATGCCAGCAGAAGGTGATTGGTGGGGTTTTTTAAGTACTGCCCCTGAAACTAATATTTTCCTATCTTTTCTTTGGCGATGTTGTCATAAAGCAAAGGTACATGCCAATGAAGCTTACTGAATGTGCTAGGTTGGCATGCATAAAAGAGTGCATGAGAGAGTGCTCATAAAGGAGGACTGCAGGAACTGAATGACTAGGACTGAAAAAATGAAGATGAAAACAAAATCAATATTGCTATATGAAAGGCAATGCACTTGAAAAATACTGTAGATCCCAGTGTAAATTGGGAATTCCTGCTTGGAAATAACTGATAAGCCATGGGACCTGTATTCTCAACTAATTAGCTACAGGTTTATTACAAGCTATCAAGATTAAGCACCAAGGAAGACAAATGCAATTCTATTATGTATGAGGAAAGTATTTCAAAGAAAGAGAGGGAAATATTAGCATCATTATAACAGTTGGAGGTCCACTCTATCAGGAAGACAAGATAAGCTCCTGACTATCTGTGCTGAAAAATACGAATGCAAAACTTGTACAGAGAACTACAAAGGCATGTTTAGGCTGTGGATATGGGCACCCCACAGTATTTTCTCCCTAGGCCTTCCTACAAGAGTAATCAGCTGGATGTTACTGATGCTCCATTTCACCTTTGTGCCTAGATTTTCTTCTTGTAGTGTCCTGGTTTCAGCTGGGGTAGAGTTCATTTTCTTCCCAATAGCTGGTGCAGGGCTGTGTTTCAGATTGAGGATGAGAATAATGTAGATAACAGGATGATGTTTCAGTTGTTGCTGAGCAGTGCTTACCCTAAGTCAAGAACTTTTCAGAAGTACATTCTCACCCCTCTGTTTTTCCCCATTTCCTGGAACTGAAAGTTCTTGACTTAGGGTAAGCACTGCTCAGCAACAACTGAAACATCATTTCACCCCAACACAGAACAAAATCCTACTGAGTAACACAAGTGAACCTGGAAAAAGACTTCTTTAAAGGAGACTAGAAGAACTTGTTTTTTCCTAATGTTGCAAAATTAAGACTTAGCTGAAACAATTTCCTTCTATAAAAAGAGGAGAGTACTTAATACCAGAAGGAGAGAAAATCAAAATGATAAAAAGCCATAAAAGCAAATGGATAAAAGTGGTTTATATGCAAGTGTATCTGGATGAAAAAGAAAAGGTCTATAGCAAGTATCAGAACAGTGAAATACTGAGCCACGTTTCCAAAAGAAGATCTGTCTGTTCCCATGATTTATTCCCTTTACAAATACAATTTCAAGTGCCTGGGAGGAGGATTATAAGATTTTGTGTTTATGCAAGGCAAGGCCAGGACTCCAGAAGCTCTGCTAAACCTACCTCTGCAAGATTTCACTTGAACCATTGTTGTCAAATGGCTGTTTCTAATTCACATTTATTTTTGCAAACCATTATTGAAGTACTTATGTGCTGACTGTGAACAGCATTGTTTTAGCAGGGCAACAGGTAAGACTACCGTAAGTGTCTTGCAGAATTGTAAGCATATTGCCCTAACAATTTTCATTCCAAGACAGAAATTATATGCTTCTTATTGGACATAATACTGTAGCAGCCAACAGTGACTCTTTGAGACCACACTAAATGCAATAAGTTACACTTTCATGGCTCTGTTATGAAGTATAGAACTAACTTTTCTAACTACAGAAAGAAGTTAGAACTTATTTTGTGTTGTTGAAGATAGATATTGGGCAGATGACTGCGTTGCTAGGAAAAAGCTTCTAATGCTAAGGCTTTTTTAAGAATTCCCTTTATTTGTTCTCACTACTTGCAAAATCAAGCCCACCAATAACTAAATTTTCACCAGGAAAATCCTCCAGGGTCTAACAGAACCCAAGGACTGTTGACTACTGAGTCACTGCATCTCATTCGTTCTCTGTCATAACCTATAAATTATTTTTCTTTCATCTTTTTTTCAGTCGTACAGAAGAAATTTGAAGAAACAGCTTGTGCCTGTCCCAGAGAACGAGACTGAGCCCCTGACACACTGGATTTGGGGATCTCCTTATTTATGGCCCCTGAATTAGTGTTAGGTAACTGACTTGGGGCTGTAGCTCCCGCTCTGAGAACAAGACAACCAAAAGTAACATTCAGCTGTGTGACATTGAAGTGATCCCGTGTCTCCAGGACCATGTGATGATGCCAAGATCTGCAGTCATTGACCCAAGCACAACCAGCAGTCCCAAGGTACATCCTGCCTATGCAGCTTTTCAGCAGAAGAGCAATAGAATGGGAGGCAATTGCTATAAACAATGGTATTATTTCCCAAAAAGGGTAGAGGTGGATGCTTCCATTATTTCAGAGCCACACAGCTCAGCACTGCCAGGTATGGCACCACAGACACAGTGACTTGTCATTGTACTTGCAGCACTGATTACACCAGTGATGGACACAGAGCCCTCTCCCAGCAGTAAGATTTTTCCTGATTAATGTGGCCAAATGCGTACCAAAGATCCCCAAACCTTTTTTTTCCCTTTTAAACTTGAAGCAAAGCCATGGGAAATGCAGACAGCTTCTGAGAAATGCAGAACTTGTTGGCAAGGTATTGCTCTTTGGTGCAGGCAGAGGGCTAATATACAAATTTCCAGAACAATTTTCAGACAGCTTCTGTTCATCAGAGAGTTTGCCTTCTGTTTGCCTCAATTACCTGTCTTGGTTTCTTTAAAAATCATTCTCCATGTCCTTGATATTTTGTATGGCATGTAGGTGTTGATATGTTGGTAGCAGGGGGCTCCAGGAGTGACAGGGATGAGAAGAAGGAACTCCAGTGTGGAATGGAAATCCATATGTCAGCCTGTGGAAGACTGCAAGCCAGAGCAGGGGAAAAGAATGAAGAGGAAGGAGAGGGTAGACCTAGTGCCATTTACTGACTGTACATAGCATCCCCCTGTGCATCCTTCACATCCCTCTGTGCCTCTGCGTGGGGTACAGGACTCTAACGGAATGAAGGAGTCTAAAGGAATTAAGATCTTCTTGGGAAAGAGGAGAGGAAAGGTTGTTTCAGTGTTTCTAATTTGGACTCTTACCACCCAAATCTGTAAAATAGATTGGCAATAAATCAAACCTTGGCAAGTCAAGTCTGCTTTGCCTGTGCCAGGAATTGGAAAGCAATCTTCCTGTGTTTATTGACACACATGAGTTTTCTAATTCCCATTTTTTTTCTTATTTTTTCTTATTTTCTCCCTCCGTCCCACCGGGAGCATAGTGCTGGAATAACTGAGCAGCTGGGTGAGAGTTTGGTTGTTAAATAAGACTAACCCACCAAATATTTACATCTGCAAGATGTATATAAAGATAAAAAATGTAGCTGTTCCCAAGGCTGTAGAAGAAAATAAAATCCTAGGAGAGAATGAAATTATCTCAAATCAGTTTGCTTGTGATTTCTGCTCAATAATCCTTCTTTTCTGTATCAGTAAACCAATTGAGATAAGCATTGACATTTCACTCTTTAAAGTGTCATTCTCTTTAGGAATTTTTTTTTCTTTGCCATATCAATGCCACAGACTCATTGGGTGCTTTTCTCACAAAGCTGAAGGTTCCTATTTACATTTGTAACTCTTTTGCTGCAGCACAACTACACACAAAAGATCCCTTTCCTCAATCCAGTGAGACCCCACCTGGAGCACTGCATCCATCTGTGGGGTGTCCAGCACAGGAAGGACATGGACCTGTTGGAGCGAGTCCAGAGGAGGGACACCAAGATGATCTGTTGTTGTATATTCCATGCTCAAATGGCTTCCCAGAGGATTAAGTCTTTGAATAGTTCATATATTAGTGAGGTCCTTTGGAGGTTTATCCTGCTTTTGAGGAACAAGGGAGGAAAGAAGCTTTAGGTTTAGTGATGTGTCTTTCTAATGGAACTCTGATCCAATCTGATTCTTTGTTCTTTCTGCTTACTTGCACAGAGAAATGTATTATTTATAAAGTAATAATTCAAACACAATTAATTTCACTAACATGTATATCGGAAGCAGATTATAGGCAGATTCAAAGGTAAAGTTTACTACATCAGAAAAGGTGATAAATTCTGTCCTGCAGGCTGGGTTGAACATGCTTCTCGGAGGACATGGGCAAGGTCACACAAATCCTGCATTCCTGCTCATGCATTTGGTTACTTTCTCACTTGTGGGAAAAGCAACGTGTTGAAATATTCCCATGGATATGGTGGAGTGCAGTACAAATGTGTTTTCTCTGCTAGTAAGGCACTACACAGCACTCCAGAGATATCTAGTGGAACACAGTTATGTAGGGACTGACACTTTTTCTTACTTACATGTGAACCAGCCAGACTTCAAACATTCACCATTTTCTTCCTCTGAACACCTACAGTACTTATAGATGCTAGGCTAGTACAAGGGCAACTAGAGCAAAATAACTTTTAAGCAAAAAAGTCTACAAACATACCTCCCCCCTACCTACTGTCTCCTTGCACTGTCCTTTCCAGTCCTGCTCAGACAGATTTCATCAGATTTCCAGACGCGGACAACATTGTTAACCTTCTGGGTCTGCAAGAAGCAGCCCTGTTTCCCAGTAGTACCTTATGCATACTGCGCTGCAGACTCCCAGCTTCCCCAGACAATCTTCCCAAACCTTCCTACAATCCAGAGGAAGAAACCACACTTCTCCCTGCTGTCCTACCAGCACCCTTTTAAGGGAAGATAATGTAAAGCATCTGCAAACTCCAGGTAAAGAGTAACTGCCAATACATTCTCCACAATCAGCCTTCAAGTATCAAAACGATTGCCTATTAATTATTAGTGACACTAAGCTAGGGTTGAACCAGTCTCAGTTGTTCCTATGTGTACGTAAAAGAAAAAAATAGGGTTCTAACCACATTTACAACGAGTTATACAAGATAACAATGTTAAGAGGATATTGCTGTATTTGTGGGGATAACTTTTGCCTTAAATATCCAATTCTAGTACTCTCCTATTGCTCATCTGAGAATATTTTTGTTCTTTTTTTCTTCCCCATAGCATCTGTTTTAGAGAAGCAATATGTTTCTTTGCATTAAACAAATGCTGTACATAGGGGTTGTCTGACTTCAAAGCTTCAGCTCCTTTCTTTTGCTTATGTGCTTTTCATCGTTGCTGAAAATATTTGACAAAAGGCATATTGCTTACTTTGGTAATTATAAACCAGTAAACGATTCTGAATGCCACAGCTGCAAAGATTTGCATTAGTCTCTTGCAGTTTCCTAACTACGAGCCTTAATACAGTTATGTCTATACCAGGAACACAATAGCATTAGCAAAATTAACTTTGAATTGTATCTGAACACACTTAAAAAGAGAGGCCCGCACAGTTGGTACAATTCCTATGCAGTTTCCAAAGCCCTTTAACAGTGCTCCCCCTCCACACTGCTGTTTTGCATGATGTTGTTAATATCACACATACAGATGGTGTCTGCTATGTTACAGTTTGTTACAGTTATATGGTAACAATTATAGAAAAATTCATGTAGAAAAGGACCTCTGAAGGTCTTCTAATCTAAATTTACTCTAAACAGGACTAGCTTCATAGCTATGCAGGGTTGCTCAGGGCTGTGTCCTGGGGGGCATCAGGCACAGCATCGCCAGGTGGGCAAGGGAGGGGATTGTCCTGCTCTGCTCTGCTCTGCTCTGCTCTGCTCTGCTCTGCTCTGGGGCAGCCTCACCTCGAGTGCTGGGGGCAGTTTTGGTGCCACAATATAAAAATGACATTAAATTAGAGAGCATCAAGAGAAGGGCTATGAAGATGGTGAAGGGCCCTGAGGAGAAGCTGTGTGAGGAGTGGCTGAGGTCACTTGGTCTGTTCAGCCTGGAGGTGACTGAGAGGAGACCTCACTGCATTTACAACTTCTGTGTGAGAGGAAGAAGAGGGGCAGGCACTGATCTCTTCTCTGAGGTGACCAGTGACAGGACTTGAGGAAATGACGTGAAGCTGAGTCAGGGGAGGTTTAGGTTGGANTGAGGAGTGGCTGAGGTCACTTGGTCTGTTCAGCCTGGAGGTGACTGAGAGGAGACCTCACTGCATTTACAACTTCTGTGTGAGAGGAAGAAGAGGGGCAGGCACTGATCTCTTCTCTGAGGTGACCAGTGACAGGACTTGAGGAAATGACGTGAAGCTGAGTCAGGGGAGGTTTAGGTTGGATATCAGGAAGAGGTTCTTCACCCCAAGGCTGAATACTGGAACAGCCTCCCCAGGGCAGTGGTCACAGCACCAAGCCCAACAGAGTACAAGAAGCACTTGGACAACACTCTCAGGGACATAGTGTGATTCTTGAGGCTGTCCTGTGCAAGGCCAGGAACTGGACTTTGATGATGTTTTTAGGTCCTTTCTAACTAAGGATATTCTATGATTCCTGGTAAGGGAATGAAGATAATTTCCTCTTAGGGAAGATTACTTCATGATTTTCTAGGTAGATTTTCTAGATTTTACTAGGTCATTCAGCTGTCTGACAATAGCACTAGCAATAGTATTTCTGTGTCATCTAAACTGCAGAACTCTCCCTAAACTTTGGGCAATTAGGTCTACAATGATTTAGACATCTGTTGGAAGAGCTGACAAATCTGATTTGGGAAGACTCCATTTATGGAGAGCCATGAAAAGAGGGGCTGACATGCTACATAGCACCAATATATATATTGGATACTACAGCAGAAACAAGGAGAGAGGCAGAAGGGGGAATGGAGAATACAAAAGCCAGGAAGTGAAGGGTTTGTATCTGGCTCTTCGCTTACTGGAGGAACCACTTTGCTATTTTTACCATCCTTCAGCTTATACTAGTAAAAGTCTTTTTATGGAATATATTTCCTCAAGGCCTGCTTTATAGATGCATTGTGTAATGCAAAGCATGAAACTTTCAAATAGTTATATTAACAACCAGCCATGAACCGGCTCTGTTCTGCCTCAGTTGTACCTTGTATGCCCAGCAGCATATAAAAAATTAAAACTGTCCTGAAGAGTCAACAACTGACACTACTATAGAAGCAACACCTCCAGGTGCTGTATATAAGGGATATATATATATTGGCTCTGTGTGTCATCTGCTTTTGATCTCCTTTTGCTCAATTTTGCTTCTTCAGAGAAGGTGGGGTGAGAATAAATAATGACTGACATACAATGTGTTTCAGTGGTCTTGTGAACCAGTATTGCCACCGGAAAAGAAAACAGCTCAAAGACTGGTTTTTTGAGCACATATTTATTGTGTCAGACCAGAGTCTGGCTGTCCCAACAAGAAGGTACAAAAGGGTGGCTGAACAAAATCGAGCTGCATGTGCCTCGTAACAAATGTGTTCATTTATCCTGATTCTGCAGATCCCTTCTCTGAAATTATTATATTGCAGAAGGAAGGTTTTCATAGATTATTAAGATAAGAAAATTCAAACTTGAATTCAAACCAGAACTTGATATCAATTACTGGACCTGTGAGTTCTACAATTCTGTACATAGAAACACAAGCATACATTTTTGGTCGTGCATCATCCAACCAAACTGATTTTAAGCATTTGCCTAAAGATTCATTTTATCATTCAGAGCTTGCTTGATTTCACTGTGAATTGAAATTTTTTTAAAGAAAAAAGAACTCTTTCTTAATGGTATTTCTAGCTTATGCATCCTTATTTCCTTTTAAAGGATTAGTATATTAGAAGCATTATAATAAAGCATGAATTTAAAATGAAATTGTCATTAAAATTCTGTGAAGTAGAGTGCTGCAGAACTATTTCAGCTAGTCCTTTTTTATTTGTTTTGCATAATCTAGTTGAAAACTGATGTTAATTGTTAAAATGCATATTTGTAAAATATGTCAGGAAAAATATAATCTCAACAGGTCTGATCAATGGTTTTTCACACTCTTTCTACTAACTTAAAGAAGAAAAAACGAATATTCAGATTTTTAAATGTGGAATATTTTAAATATGATTCAAGAAGAGGAAAGGAAAAATGGGACTAAGTTAGTAACAGATAACATAACTCAAATAATCATGTACATTTTCCCCCTTAAAATTTTAATTAGGCATTTTTTCCTGCACTGAACCAGTATTGCAAAATATGCAAGTATTATACAAAGTGAAATTATTTGAATTTTCTCCATATGGTACAAAGCAAACAACAATCTTGACACAAATCAGAGTTCCTGTTTGACATCAGGATTTCTGCCAAAACGTAGGTGGTTGGGACAGCATTCGTGCCTTCTCCTTCTAAAATTATACAACTTGATTGTTCTGTCAAAATAAAAAGGAAAGCTTCATGTAGTTTTCTAACCTGATGCGCTAATGGAATCTGCATGTTCTCAATCTAAATGTTGACAAGGTCTGAGGAAGGAAACTCATCTCTCACAAGACTGGAGAACGGAGTGATAAATGTATGAGAGAGAGACACCACATGAAGGTCAATTGTCTGATGAGAAAGGATAAGCATTGGTAGCAATTCGTTAGGAGGAGCAAACATCCATAAACAGAATAATTTGTTCTTAATTCCAAGAAAAGAGAACATAGTGATCTTCGTGAAAAAATATGTTTTTACATGGCATATAGATAGCAGATCACAAAACCCCTGAACTCCAGAGATTTAGCAATCCTTTTTGGAGTCAGATTAAGCACAGCAAAAAACATCAACTTCAACAACATGCATTTTCACAAATCTTTTTTCATTAGTAGCCTAATTTTTATAGGTACAAAACAGTGTCATCTTTATTGACTTCATTTTCCCTGTTACCTAAGGTGCCTGCAGCTACCAGCTCTCAGGCCCTTTTAGTGCCTCTCAGCAGATCATGTGCAGCCCAGGTAGAACACGTTATTTAGCACCTGATGGATGTCAAAAAGAGTGTCTGTAATTCACAGCCTAATGACCTGCAGGCTTCCAGTCTCAGAAACCACCTTGTATCCAATTATGTCTGGTAACATTTTGTGTCAATTTACAGTTCAATCTTTGTGTCACAATCATTAAGTACTTTCAAAATTACCTACCTGAAAAAAAAATCACAGATAACACTGTGGTAATTCAGCTTATAATGAAAATGAGATTGTTTAACACTCAACAGAGTATGGTCAGCTGAGCCTTGATTTTTTTAATTTAATTTTTTCTTTTTTTCAGTTGGGAAAGTAGTCATACAACATGCAAACCCTTCCTGCTCAAATCATGGCACATCTAGGTCAGCATACACCTGGAAATCTTCCATTGGGATCTCAGGCAGACTCTGAAGGAGTGTTTCTCATTCCAGGTCCCAGTCTTTCTGTCAGGAAGGAGAATTTCTGCTATTGAAAGCTCCAGATGCAAAGGACTTTCTGACAGGAGAAAAACCTGTTTTGATCATCTATAAAATGGAAGACCTCTTCAAGAGTTACATTTGAATGTCTACAAATAAAAAGGAGAGAAGCCATCTACCTATGGTGTCCTCTCATCTGTGTGTCTAGTGTTGACAAATATCATACCAATAAAATCAGTGCAGAAAAAACAGAAAACATGTAAGATATGTCACTGAAATAAAGTAAGTTACAATATGAAATTTTTCCAGAGAACTGGACAAGTGTTTTATTTATAGGCTAGGGTGAAAAGAACTGACTGAAGATGTTGCCCCTTGTCCAGAAAAAAATGAACATGAAGAGCATGTGCAAGGATAAATGATGGCCTATCAGGACCATCAGCAAGAAAAAGAGCTACTTGGCGAAAAAATCTGGAAAAGCTGAGGCTGTTCAAAAAGTGCCCATCTCTCACTGGGACCTATGCTGCTATGAGGAAGATTCTCTTCCAAGCAGAGTTGAAGGCTTTTAAAAGCTAAGACAGACACATCTCATTTTGTTTAAAAAAAGAAAAAAACATTGTTTCAGTTTTAATCTGCAAGTTTTTCATATATCATAATAGTAGTGTGCTTAGCTGAGTAAGTAATAAGAATCAGAAAAATAATAAAATGGTGGCAATGGTGGTGCTAGTGTGCAATTATTTATTCCATTTCATGTAAATAAGGAAATTATTTCTGTATCTTTGTAAATGTCAGGTCATCCAGAAAGGTTTTCCAGTCACCATCTTTAGAATGTTTCAAAAGTCACCTGAGCAAGGCTTTAAACAACCTCACGTTGCTTTTCATTTAGTTCTGCTCAAAGGTAGAATGGGACTAGACACCTCCAGAGACCCTTTCAAATGAAATTCTTCTCTGGCTCTGCAGCTCTATTTTTGAATAACAGGAGAAAGAAAGAAATGAGAAAACTCTGCACTTCTGAACAAAAAATTCATTGTCCCTTTGGAGTGATTGAGTTTTGTCTGTCAAAAGTTTCCTGTTTTCCCTAACAGGTTGTTTGATGCCAAATATTTAATTAACATGTTTCAGTCCTTTGCCATCTTCATAAAATTAATGAGAAAGGAACCAGGAATATGCAGCTGGCTTTTCGGCATCCTTAGCATTAGAATAGACGGTAAAAGGATGGTTTTGACCTTATAGAGAAATAATCAGTTAACAGAAAGAAAATATTATTGTAACATAAAGAATTTAAGCCCTGAGTCCCTTTAGATAGGAGTATAAATATTAGTGGCTAACGCAGATTCTACAGATGATTTTCTATGTCCTTTCAGATCACAATTTGTTTCATATTTCTAAAGGAGGTACTGTAATACACAGATTTTCATCTTAGCTCCTTGTTCATTGCCCCCTAACAGTTCTGTGACAGAGATAGTAGTTCTGTCAGAATACCTAGAAAAATGCATACTTGACTGGGGAAATGCATATTCTACTGGGGAAATGCATATTCTACTGGCGAAATGCTTGCAAAGGTATGATTTTTCATTACATTGTTTCAGTTTTGATGAACTAGCACAGTGATTTGCTTTCTGATGGACTCTAGGAGCATCCCATTTCAGGGTCCTTTGTGCTGAACTCCGTAATTGTGGGGGTCTACTTTAAGTTATCCTGACCTCACAGGAATGCTTAATGGAAAGTATCAGCAATGGCAATGAGCAATTGCACGCTGTCCTACAGGCACTCAGGTGTAACTGTGTCACTGCTACCCCTCCCCTATTCACACACCTTTTGACATGCCAGCAGGCACAAATCACAGAAGCACAGAAGCACAGAATGGGTCAGGCTGGAAGGGACCACAGTGGTCATCTGGTCCAACCTCCCTGCTCAAGCAGGGTCATCCCAGAGCACATGGCACAGGATTGTGTCCAGACAGTTCTTTAATATGTCCAGTGAGGGACACTCTACAACGAGTATGTACACAAGTCTCTCCCTATCTGTGAGTGCTTACATGTATCAAATCCGTGCTTTCTTTCACAGCATGATGCTTCCCTGCTGCCTACCACTGCTGCCTTTCCTTCATTCTCTCCATTGATAAAATAAGTAACACTTCCTGAACTCACTCAGCCTGCCTCCCCTTCCTGCCATTCAGGGTTTCTCAGACATAGAATTGTCCCTCATGATTTTCTGGCAAAGAAAATAAGAGGAGTCTATCTAATTTTTTAGGACAAATGCACTCAGATTTAATTTTGTATTGTGAATATAGTACTTCTGCACAAACATTCCTTTTATGGCTACAGCTGGCCAGGCACAAAATGCCAGCAGTGCATTAAACCTCTGCAGCCCTTATTTACGTTTACAACATGCTCAGTTTTCACATCCATTGAATCCTTTGTTCAGCTGACAAGTAAATGTTCCTATTATTGTACTCTTGATAATGTAGATGCAGTTTCATGAGTATGCATGCCAGGATCAGAAAGTAAATTAGCCATGATGGAGCATCAGTCTGAGGCAGAAGCATTCCCATAAAGGTGTTACCTAAAAGTCAAATTCCTCTGAACTTTTAAGTCAGATTTCATTAGTGGACAAAAATATTAAACACCACTCTGCTTGGTGCTGGTGCAGAACCCAGTTCCTTCTCTGGCACTCTGTGGGCTGAGAGAGCCCTTCTTGCTGTGTTTTGCCATCCAGCTGCTCTCCCATAGCTTACTGGGCTGTGCACACCATGCACAACTATTTCTGAATTTCTAAGAGCACCTCTTCTTTGCAGTCAGCTCTTTAGCTTGGTCTGAGCCTGCCTTGTGCTCCAGAGAAGAGACTTTACCCCTCCTCCCCCCTCTATTCCCTCCAGCCTCCCAACACCTCTGTGGTGTTGAAGGTCTTGCCTTTTCTAATAAGCTGGGAGCTTCCCTGTGCTTTGTGTGCTGGGTAGCTCTGAGGGAAGCTGTGTTCCCTCCTCTCTGAAGGCCTCTGCTCAATCTGAAGCAAGGCAGCCACTAAAAAGCAAAGAGAGACTCTCTTGCCTTGAAGCTGAAACACAATTTTTATAGTAGGACATACCACACAGTGTGCATAAATTAAACAATGAGGAAACCTGTAGGACTGTTCCAGCATCTTTCACAGTAATGCAGACAATTGAACAGGCATTAGAAAAATCTCTTATGAAACAGGAAAGGATCCAAAACTATGGAACAGAAGTTTCTGGACATTAAACTAGTTTGGCACTCAAGTGTCAAGCTTTTGTGTCCCAGTTTTAAAAATTTCTTCAGTGTTTTGCCAAACAGTTTAAAACATTAGGTTTCCAGATATATCCACTTTTTTTATCCCCTACATTATGACACATTATTTCATATTTTTGAATCTCTGACAGTTTAAACTCTAAAGTAAGTGGTTTCTTCAGTTACTTGATATGACATCTTGAATCACAACTGACAGAGCTGAAGCAGAATGAAAAGCTATGGGACTGCTTCCCTCAGTTCTGCTTATTGATAAATAAATTCCTCTTTTGTTAACCTCTTGACGTTCAAACGAGTATTTCAAATTTGTTCTCATAGAAGTGAAGTAATGGGAAAAATGAAACATACATCAGCAGTTCCTCAGCAGAACACTGTAATTGTGAAAAATGCAGCAGGCAGCAAAGAGATGTGCTGAGTGTTGCTCCTGAACCTGGGTTTCAAAACAGATATGCTGAGAAAAGCATAGTCTTAAAAAGGTCATGTTGTCCCCATTTGTTATACCTTTTTGTAATTTATTACCTTTCCCTTAAACCTTCCTCTGAGGAGGAAGAAGCAGATTAGTTTTCAAAGCCCTTAGAGGCTGTAGGTGTGTTTAGATTAAGTCCTGCAGTTCAGCTTCTGGGCTGTATGCCACCCACAAGGAGTGGTAATCTCTTATCAGTTGCCCCCGGGATGATTCCTGTACAAACCACAGCACTTCTCTCTCCAAGGAGTCAGTATGTCTCCTCACAAGATAAGAGGGCAGAGGACAGAAATGTTTAAGGAGCTGAAGATTTGTCCCTTCCTCGCCCAAAGAACTATACTGAGACTGCAAATCAACACGTATGGAAGTCTGCACCCTGTTACAGGAACCCCCCAAGCACCAAGTATACAGGATTTATCCTCAGCCACTATCCCACTAGCAAAGCACACTATTGCAGTGGAATGAAATACATACGGGATGGTGAGTATTTGTGACATCTGCTGCTATTACTCCTGAGCAATTCTGGACATCTGAGTCACAGCACGAGGCTCGGATCACCACAGCAGGCCTGCAGCTCTGGGAATGTCCATGAAGACACCCAGATGCCCAACACTGGTGAAAATGGAGGACCCGTGTCTTTATGGACTCAGTTTGAAGGTGATCTCGTTCTCAAGATGGGAACAGGAGGTAATCAGCATCCAAGAATGTGTCAGTCACTGTTAAGGCTCCTGTGCTCTGTCTCCTGCCACGCAACCCTTCTATCGAGAAACAGAGGTTCTCCGACACTGTCAGTGATCCTTTTCACAAGCACCAAACACACACAAACCTTCAGATTTTAAAATGGTCATGTGTACAGTCATTGTGCTGGTTATACATGTTTGTGGATGTTACTGGCACTGATTCTGTGACGTGAGATTTTTAGGAGACTATGATTACTGGAGTTGTTTACTTCTTCCCAATCATCACACTTTTTATTTTAAAAACAGAGTGTAGGAGAAAAAGAGAGCATCATCCAGATTGATGACAGGCATTCATACTGGAAAGCTCAGTCTGCATCCATGATACAAAGTTAAATAGATCTCAGGGACACGGGGAGTATCTAGAAATCAAAAGATTTTTTAAAAAATCTCATTTACCTATTGATTTAGGATCAATCAAATACTGTAACCAGTTTGCTTCCATAACTATTTTCTTCATGTCTAATAGGCAACGTTATTTTCATTGTTAAAAGATCTCATTTCAGTAGAATTTACATGAAGAAAGAACACATGAAAATATGGAAGATGAAGCACCTTGTAAATATTTTCAATGAAAATCTAAAAATAAAATCAGAAAAGCAAAAGTAAAATATTGCAAAAACACTCAGTGTTTTCATCTGTTGAAGGAGCTTTGTTCTCCTATGAAAGTCAGTAATTTTTTTTCTGTGACTACACAAGAAAAGTTGCATGTATTGATTTCTGTTTGGTCTCTTGCTTCTGGACTTATTTGTGCCTCTGCAGCCATACCCCAACCTCTGCATTATTTTCTCTATTCTTTCAAGTCTTCCCAAGTTCTCTTACCTCTTCCTCATCTGCATATCATCTGTTGTTGATTTTATCTCCTTGCTTGGTTTCAGTCACCACATATGCCTAAGTCATATATATTTGTCAACTACAAGCATATCTTGTCCCTCAGCCTTTTCCCTGTCACTGCCTCTTCTCACTCTGCTCTGAAGGTTTGCTGTGAACTCAATCTGCAGACATTTACTAAGTCATCATATCTGTTCCTGTCTATTCTCTCCTCTGCTTTCCATATTGCCTTCTGCATTTCCTTAGGCCTGCACAAGAGAAGAAAAACACAAAAAAGGAAAGGCTCAAACAGCCTTTTCATTATATAATGTAGTTCACTCACAGTCTTGTGATCTGACAGCACCGTTCTGTGAAATTTGCTGGGGAATTTCCTTGGCTGTGTTATCCTTGACAGTTTTGTGCCCACCATTGCATGTTTTAATAGAATTTGATGAAAAAGCTCTTTTCTAATCACAACCATATGCAAAGTCCTTTTTCTGAATTCTGTATTTTAAATTTCTTAAGCCAATTGGCTTAAGAGAGATTATTTTTGTCTGGAAAATCATCCTGTTTTTAAACTGAAATGGAAGTAACATACCAGCTGAATGAAAAGTATCTGTATATTTTGGAGTATGTAATGAAACTGAAGAATCCTAAACTTTAGGAGAATTTGACTTGCCTTCATGAATGCTTTGCTTTCATGTTAAATGCAATATTCTTGGGTAGACTGCTGGAGATGAAGTGAATTGCAGGGATGAGAGATTAGCTCATTTGGCAAAGAGGCAGGTAACGCAGTACATCTGCTAGCCTTGCTTAAGAGACTGACAGGATTTGCTTCAGACTGAAAGAAAAGCTAGTTAAAAATACTGCAATGTTTCCCACTTTTGTCCAAGTGCATTAATACTTATTTGCAGGAAGAGATACAGGACAAAAGGAATAAAATCATATTAAATCTCTGAGTGTTTCAAACTTTATGTTGGCATTCATTTCTAATTGAAAGAGTTCCAGTCAGTTTTGTACAGATTCTGCCTTGATGACAATAATTATTAGTTCGCAAAAAAATGCCTGCTTGTATAATACAGGCTATCATACATCATCTCTTTTTTTTCTCAGACAGCTGCTCTTTTTCTTTCCTCTGAATACATCCAGGCAGATTTCTGATAGCTGCAGCCTGAATCCAGCTTTTTTTTCTTCCGTAGGGAAAGTCAGGAATGGAGGTGGAATCAATGACAAATGGATGCTGGAGAGTAATCCGAGTCCAGGGCTGGGGGAGGAAGAAAGAATTGTCAGCTATTTAAAAATAGAAAGAAAGAGATTTGCAGAGCAACTGCAGACAGTAGACACGTGGGCTGAGGATGGGGGCTGAGAGTGAAGGGGAGGAGGGAGGTCTATGTAGGAGCAGAAGCTGGGGGGTGAGACAAGATAATGGGACGAATGTGGGGACTGTGATGAGGAAGAGGATGCATCCCTATGGTCAGAAGGGCATACACCAGCACATGCTGGAGGCTGACCAGATAGAAAAGAGCTGTGAAGAAAGGACCTGAAGTGGACAACATGTTGAATATAAGCCAACAGTGTGCCCTTGGGGTAAAGGTGACCAAGAGTATCCTGGGCTGCATTAGGAGGAGAAGTGTTGCCAGCAGGTCAAGGAAGCTGATCCTTCCCCTCTCCTCAGCATTGCTGAGGCCACACCTGAAGTCCCGGGTCCAGTTCTGGACTCCCCAGCGCGAGAGAGCGACTGAGGTACTGGAGAGTGTCAAGTGAAGTACCTTGAAGATCATTAAATGACAGGAGAATTGCTTGTATAAAGAAAGGCTGAGAAACACAGGACCATTCAGTTTTGGGAAGAGAAGGCTCAGAGAGGATTTCATCAATGTATATAAATACCTGAAGGACGGGTGCAAACAGGATGGAACAAGGCTCTTTTCAGTGGTGCACAGTGGCAGGACCAGAGACTATGGGCACAAACTGAAACACAGGAGTTTCCCTCTGAACATCAGGAAACACTTTTTCACTGTGAAGGTGACCAAGCACTAGCAGAGGTTGCCCAGAGAGATTGTGGACTTTCCAAATCTAGCTAAATTCAAAAGCTGTCCGGACACGGTGCTGAGCAACCTGCTGGAGGACCTTGCTTGAATGGGGGGTTGGACAAGATGAACTCCAGAGGTGCCTGTCAAGGTCCCTTCTGTATCTGTGAATCTTGGGAGGACAGTGACTCTAGGAGCAGAGTATTAGTACAGTTAGAGCATGGAAGTTCAAATTTGGGGAACTTGAGATGGGAACACCTGACAGTTTGTGCTGTAAGCAGTAAACTGTAACTCAAGAACTGGAAACTTAAGAACCAAGGTATTTTGGCAAAGAAAGATGAGAATTACATTATGTTATTCCCATTTTTGTTTTGGGAACAGATGAACTAGATAATGGTCCACTTCTATTACACAACACCGAAAAGCACAGCATTTGGTGCCTCTCTTTTGCAGTTGAGACCATGATATTTTTGTTACTTAACCCAGGTTTGTTAGAGAGGTCATTTGGTCCTACCATACCCCAACAATAGACTCGCCTGCTTTCATACACATACAAAGAGATATGCAATCCCTGCTCTTGCATTCATATACCACAGAGTTAAAAACATTGTGCACTGAAAGGAAACTTAAAATGATGCCTGTTGCACTGACTGCAACATAGCAGCTTTAAAAACAAAACAAAACAAAACAAAGCAAAACAAAACATAATTTGCTATTGTTGCCGGTAGCGATATATTTTTGAAGGCTTGCTTGCAGTAAAGCTGACAGGAATAACCCAAATCCACAGCCTCTTTTCCATTTTATCAATTTTTACCCAGACATATGATGAGTCTTCCAACGCTGATTTGCTGTTCTTACCCTTTTAAGGTTTTCCCTTGGCTTAATTTCCTTTTTTAACCTCCTGTTGCTTTAACTCACTTCAAGTATTATCTGTATGACAGATATATCTTCTTTGAGAGGTAGGGATTTATTAGCACAGCAGTTCCTTGTGATGGACAGTTGTGTAAATGGAAGAAATGAATTCTTTTGAAGAACATCATGGGAAGGATATCAGTGAAAAAAGTCAATCACCAGGTTTTTTTTACTGGGAAACTTGCACCTTCATCTTCTGTGCTCTATTTCTCTCAATTTTTCAATTATTATTAATATTGATTAATTCATTACTATGGCTTCTGAATTTTTCCAGAGAAATCAGCCTCTGATGGGCTGAATAATTTCATAATTTCTTTTATATGCAGACATATAAAAGAAAAGGCTTAAGAAAGAATTCTTCCGTGTGTTTATCTCTTTTCTCTCAAATTCTCACAGCCTTACAGAATATTTTTTCATATGGTCAGGACATGGCAGTCTTTAAAGCATCCCAAAAGCCAGATATCTTAAGCTTCCTCAGTGCTGCATTTCACTTTCCTGAAATGTTCTCTTAGCAGGTTATGGCTACTGCAGGAAGACAACTGAGACTTGAAGCATAAAATACTGAGACCAAGAGAGTATCTTCAGGACTCAGAGAAGAATAGGGATGTGTGGAACTGGATGGGACGCAGCCACAGTGAGATAAAAGCATTCGCTCATTCCCATACATCAGGCCTCAATTCCTGAGCTTAGATGGTGGCCAGAAAATCTTAGTATTTTTAATAGAAACCAGCACTTCTCTTTCCCTTAAAGTGCTGAAGAAAAATTCAGGGGAGATCTGAAGTCACTGAGGGGAACTAACTCTGGGAAGAATGGACTGTCTTGCCTAAAGCAACATCCAGGACATCTTAGTTATCTGTATGGAATATAGTAGGAAAAACATATTGCAAGAGGAAAGAGGCACCAATAAACGCATCCAAAAGCATGTTGGGGTTTAGTTGTTGTTTATTTTTTTCTCGGAAGACATAACTACTGCAGTCAGGGAACAGTTATGACAGGTTCTGTTAAGACGCCAATCTAGTTTTAGAAGTATGGAGTTCTTTCAACTTGCCACCCAATAATTCATGAATCAGGCTTCAGATCTCACTGCTCTTTGTAGTGCTGCCAGACATACCTCAGAAGACAACTCAGGAGTAGCAAATAGCATGACAGATTTACAGAACTACTTGGTGAATTCTTGACTTGCTGAGCTGAGGAAGTGGGGCCCCGTGGGGATGACATCCATGTCACTCCACTACTGCTCTGCACCTCAAAGTGGTATTTCTCATACAGCTGCCTGTTGTCTTGGGGGCCACTACTCTTAATATTGGGGCAAGCTGATGAAACACTGAGGCAAGATGATGAAACCCCCTTGTATTTGGGGGAAGGAGTGTGTTTGCAAGCAGTGGCTTTGTACTATTTCAAGGGACTTGTCTGCAAAATAAAATGAAGCAAAGAGATGAAGGGAGAGTGAAATTATCTTTGTGAAGAGTAAAAATTCTCAGCTGTCGCTCTTTCATACTGAAGTTCAGATTGCAGCCCAATCAGTAGAGTCTGATTTATTCTTAGCCTTTGAAGTAATACAGGCGGTAAATTAACAGTCTTACTTCAGGGAAAGCACAGAAAGCCTCTGGAGCAAAACCACGAATGCAAGACAATGCTCCGTTATGGGTGCAGTCTGCCCCTCAGGTCTGTATGGGCTTTTTCAATCAGTGTTTTCCATCCTTGACTGCAGATTGGCAACAAGGGGTTCAGCTGCAGAACCTCATTTCACCCTTCTTGGCTCAAGCTCATGGGGAACATGGGGCTGGAATATCTTGTGCAGATGTTTGAGAGAAGGATACATGCAGAGTAAAATCTACACCTGGATTACAGAGTGCACAGAGTCACTGAGTCCTGCGGAATTCTGAATAGAGGTATACCTGTGGTGAGTGCTGAGTGTATAGTTACAATGTGTTCACCTGCTGCATATGACAGAGAGATAGAAAGAGGAGGTTTCTGTACATGGACTTCACACTGAGCTGTATTTTGCTAACAAGAAGGATAGAGCAGATTCAGTTTTCAAAAATTGCAACCAAGACTAGGCACAAATCTAGGGCATGGATTTAGATAGAAAGTCTCTGCAATTCACTGCAAACCAAAGATACAGAGCTCAGCAAAGGGTTTGGATCTAGGATTTATAGTCAAATATGGCATGAAAGCACAGGAAACAAAGGCAGTCTAAGGAGTGGGAGAAGCATCAGTGATTCATTAGGTACTAAACTCTAAATGGGCAGAATTATTATAATATGTCTTTGGGGCATTCCTGCAACTTCACTCAGGCAGTAATTGTCACTATATCTATACTGCCTCCAGCACCTCAACCAAACTGCACATGTTCCTACCTTGGTTCTCCACTGAGCTGTCACATCTGCAGGAAATATTTCAGTGAGTGATCTGAATGAAGGAGATCATGGGCATGACTGGACTGTGATAACGAGCAGGTTATGAGGGTAGAACAGATAATACAGTATATGAGCTCTAGCCCATAATTTCATGGACATTCTCTGCTACCAGGGGAACACCAGCTCTCTTTTTCTCCACTGAAGTGGCTTTGGCTCGTAGCTGTGATTTCCACGATGATGTGCATCAAGCATATAATGACAAGTGGACCAGGAGTAAAGGCTGCACTTTTGAAGGTATTCAAAGAAAGAACTGGGTGCTTCAATAAGCTTCTAAAAAGGTGAAACCAAGGATGTGATATTCCTGAATACATTCACTTGGTGTGTGTCATCGAAGAAAGCAGTTTTTAAAAAATGTCTCAGAAATATAAACCAAGAACAGAATTAGAAATAGATCAAATGTCTTGGTCAGGCCTGCTATTTAAGATCTCAAAGAGCAAATTCCCACCTTTCTTAGTACCCCAAAGAATAAACCCTATGAAAACCAGTACTTTTTTGGTTTGAGACCATGAAAAATCAGTACTGATATCAGTTTCTACAGCTGAGTTAATGGTTCACATGTTTAAAACCAATAGTACAGTGGATGAAGTAAGTGATTTGTACTAACAAAGAACAGATAAAAGCCTACCTGTTCCTTCAATCTGTAGTTATCAGGAGAAGTATAGAAATATATCTGCCCTGAGAGATTGAAGAGTATGGAAGAAGCACAGGACTAATTATTCCAGCATTGGTCTATGCATACCGAGGCTCTTGGCGATGGCATTCATGGAATATGATGAAATGTACTACACTGTACATGGTGAAGTAGGAACGAAAGTCAATGTCTGCACTCAATGGGATGATTTGGAAACCCCAGAAATTGCAAAAAATATCAGGATACAGAAAATTCAAAGTCAAATTTGCAGATCAACCATGTTTAAAAAGATGTAATAATTAACAAGAGATGACATAACTAATAATACTATTAATAATAATTTAACACTTAAATAAGGAGAGTGAATGAGTGTATTTTTGGTCGTGTGAGTTCCACTGGTTTTGCACAGAAAACTGGTTTAGAAAAAGTCATGTCTACATATGCTGTCTAACAAGAGTTTTATTGTAGCCATTTCATTTAAAACATGAAGAAAGCATATACAGCCCTCTGCATGTCAGTCACTGTGTGGCCCTGGTAGATGCCACACATGGTTAAAGAACATGTCTTTATGGAAAAGATATGAAAAAAAAGCATTTTCTAGAAAAGAAAATTAAGATTCACTGAATAACTAACTCACATTTCTTCTTGCTGACATTGGGATAACACAGAAGATTACTTGACGATTACTTCAGCTTAAGAAAGTGAATTTTGGAAGCTGTAATTTAGTAGTAGGGTTGGCCAAAAAACAATTTTTAAACAAAAAATAGTTCTTGACATCTGTTTCAAAAACCCCTACATTAGGTTTTCATGAAGAAGCTATATGTGCATAAAGTAACCAAAGTAATGAGGTACTTTAAGCATCTATGCTGGCTGGTTTTTGAATTTTTCTTGCTGGCTCTTATTCCTTGTATTTGATTAAAATATTTATTGGACCAGAGAGAAAATGAAACACTAATTAAGTGTCTTTGTTTGTATCTAGAAAGCCACTGGAGCAGATAATGACAGAAAATACTTCATTAAAAATATACTTATTTTTCCAATTAATAGCTTAGCACCAACTCCAATCAAACAGAAACATGAAATTACCAACTGCGATAACTGAAAAATTATTTAAATATCAATAATAGGAAGTCTGACCATAAAATTTTAAGCTGTGTTTGAAAATCATTGTGTAGCAACAATGACATGGAGAACAGTCCCAAAATATTTACTATGTTTAATATTGTTTCATGCCTAGTGCTATATACACACATAGACATCTGGATATTTGCTGAAGTAAACTTCTGTTAATTTAGTTTTCATATATCCTATTATATTCATGGAGTCTAACATTTAAGGAGTTTAACAATTCAGGCATGCAAATGCAATCAGAATCTCCATTTGGTTTTTAAGAGACAGAGGGAGTTCTGTTAAGAATTTTAAACTGGCAAAACCTGTCTATCACATTATAATTGGCTCTAATTAATACTGCCAGAAACCTCAGCTATAAAAATCTTTACCAAACACTGAGTCACACTTAAACTGGTGCAAAATCCTTCCCTTGCCCAAGCAAACATTAGAGAAAATCAGTTCCAATGTGCTCCTTAAAACTGAGCACTGATTGATGATTGTAACTGAAGACAAACATCAGCATAGAAGAAGTAATTTTGTTGGAATGTGGAATAGGATGTATTTTCCCAAGTGGTCAAGAGAGATGTGAAATTCAGTAAATTTTATTGCAGACATAGTATAAATATATATCTATAAGTTTAGCCTGAACAGAAGAGTTAAGCCCCATTTTTTTGAAGATGGAAAACGGGACACAAGGAATTGTGCCTATGGAATGAACCTATGTTACAGGCTGTGAGACAATTCAGCCAACCCTGAGGCATGTGAAAACAACGGTGGAAAACAAAAATCATACAAAAAAATTTACTCATCACACACAAAAACGCAGAAACTTTATCCAATCTGAGGCAAATGGTGTCCCTGTCCAAATACAGCTCCAAAAGAAACTGAAACCTGCTGGAGGCTGGAGACAAGAGTCTTTGGTGGCAGGGAAAAACAACTCTACACAAAACAGGGGTACCTACAGCTCTCAGGGCTGTGGCCTGTGGCAGGCAGGCATTGCAGGAAGAAGTGCCTGACTCTAGTGGGAGAAACCTTTGGTTCAAATAGGTGAGATTGGTACCCCTGCACCTACTGCCACGGTTCCGGATGCCCCTGCCGCCACTGGGATTCATTCTCTTGACCACTGCAGACAGACTTACAGGGTAAAATACTCTCCTTATTGTTCCCTCTAAATGATGCACAAAAAGGGTATCTCAGACACAACCCCTTGAAATCTGAGGTAATCAAAATAAAGCTAAAGTATGTTAACAACACAGAGCGTAAAAGAGTCTATTGCACAGACTGGGAAAAATACACAGGCACCATTGAAAAATCTCCCTTTTGCTATATGGGCGTTGGGGGTTTTTTGTAACACCGCGTGGTCTGGTGGTATGGGAGGACCTTCCAAAAGCGGCTCCAGCTGGGGAGGGCACTCCGGTTGGAGGTAGGCACACCTCACACAATCACACCCACAGAGACAGGCACACCTCACACACATACACAGAGACAGGCACACCTCACACACTCACACAGAGGCAAGCACACCTCACACTCTCACACACACACAGAGGCAGGCACACCTCACACACTCACACTCACACACACAGAAGCAGACACACCTCACACACTCACACATTTGGTCACTGAGCTCTGGACAGCAGGCAGGCAGATGAAGACCCAAGAGGGGCCTTTGGTACAGCAGTCCAGTGCCAGTTTATCCACCCCAACACCAGAAGAGCCAGGGCCCAAATGCCAAGAACAAAGCAGTAACCAGGGTTCAAATATAGGGAAGAAAAAGGGTGGAGAGAGCATCAGGGTCCAATGGCTGAGGGCACAGGGGTGGACCAAACGTGGGGCTAAGGTGGAGCTCCCAGTGAGGAGCCAACGGGAATGTAGGGGTGGAGAAACAAGGGCATGGGCGGATGGGATGTTGAAGGGAGAAGAACTTTCTGGTCAGGAGCCATTGTAGTGGAAAAGGGGCAGGGAAAGCCCACAGGCTAACTTGGGGTACATTGAACTGAGAAACATTACACACTGTGGCAAAGCACCATGGGAACAGCCTTTTTTCTGTGCTTAGTATTATGCTTCAGGGGCTTCCTTCCAGGACATTGCAGTAGTGGGTTCCTTGGGTCCCCACAGTTTTTTAATGACATCTTTAAAAATTTGGCTTTTCTAGCTTTTTCACATATGAAATCCTATATTCTATTCAAAGTTCTCTTTTTTCATTATATTACACTGGCACATCATGTNCCGCACAAACACACACAAATTGTGAGGTCAAAGCAATCAAAATGCCAGAAAATACTGGCTTGGGTCTTTGAAATAGATGATATATCTTCTTCCTACATGTGCTCTGGAAGACAGAGTTGCCATCACTGAGAGCCCAAGTAATTTGTCAAAGCAGTGTTAAACCAGTTGAGGGTCCGGCAGTGAAATTTCAAAATCAGCCAATTCTCTCAGAAAACATCGGGTTATGTCCAAAATGTGTGTGCCTTACACCTCTTTATCCTGTTCAGAAGAACATTGCAGAGTGGTGGTTAACAACTGCCTTTGACCTGGGTCTCATTTATTAGGTGCTGTAGTTTTGGACATGGTACAACCATTCTTGGAGCTAGAGGCTGAAGAATATACCTGTTATGCTACAAATGGTATTTCAAATGTCTTTTCGTTTGTTTGTTTATTCTTCAAATCTCTAGCTGGAGAAGTGAGATTCCCATTTGCCTTCTCCCAGAGCAGTGTGCTGTACACTGGGAACAAGATGCCCCTGTGAGGTAAAGAGTCCTGCTATCTGCCATGAATTGGTATTGACCATGAAACCTTAGCAGCCATATCTCTGGAGAACTTTTTCACTATGCTGATGACATACTTACTGAAGGAACAAACCCAGGAGAGAAACTAAGCAAAGGACAAGACGTGGTCATTAGCTACTTCAGTTAAGATTCCCGGACTTTAGACCTTCTGCTTGTGATAGCCCAAAATCCCATTTTAGGTGACTCAAGATTAAAATATGGCAAATAATCCACTTAACGCAGATTACTGGATAATATATTACTGTATTTAATAATATTATTGCTCTTGCTTAGCATCTCTGTCTTTTCCAATTTTTTTTAATCCATGATATTTGTCTTCCCTGATAGACCAAAAAGAAACTTGGATCCAAAACAGAAAATGGATTTCCTGTTAACTTCTGTTGCTTTTATTGATTCTCTGTTAACAGTTGTGTGACAGTGGGTTTTCATCCTTTTCAAAGACACAGGTAATAATGACAGAGTTTATTCTGCCACAGCTGTTTCCAATCACAAAAAAACGGAACCGTGGCATCCCTTATCTTGGGGATAAAAAGAGAGTTATCAAAAAGCTCATGTCTGTACAGAAAACAGATAGGCATTACACACCCATGTATCACATCCAAAAAATTATGGATGAGTATCAAATTAATTTTCAGGAGCATGGCATAAGTTCTTTGGAAGAAACCAGACATTTCTGCATTGTTAATACTTTGGTAAAATTGTTGGCTTTTCCTCAAAGTCATGAGGGGAAGAAATGCAAACTGTTACAACCTGAAAGTGAGTTTTCTGTTTGATGTCCCTTGTTTCTGGGGCTTAAGGGGTAAATCATAAGTTTGTAATATTTTAGTTATAAGTTGTGTTTGTTCAAGCCAGTCAGGTTTTCTGCCTCTGTTCAGTTTTTTTCTCAGGTTCCTTTCCCAGGAATCAATGGGTGACTGGGAATATTCAGTATTGTTAGATTATTTGCTGGTTAAGGATAAGTTTTAGTTGCTAGCTCCTTTCTGTTTGACTACAACAAGGGTGGTTCTCAGTGATGTCTTTTCTCAGGTGAGCCTGTCAACTTCTAATAGTTCTGAGCAGCTGCTTTTATCTCTAGATTATCTTTACACTTGAACTGCTGTCAGAGCCAGAGTGTGCTAGATGGTTACACTTAAAATCTTATTCAGAGCAGAAAGGTACACAAACTAGGGTAGAGATAGGAATGTATTATTAGACCAAATCATGTTTAATTGTTTATTTTTATGTTTCCTTATTGTAGGCCACTACATTGTTACTTCTTCCAAACTAAACACTGAAAATTAAATGCAGCCCTCCCCCAGCCCCCTTACCCCAGAGTGTCCTGTAGTGACTGTGTAGGAGGGACAACCCCCAGCCCTCAGCATTCCCAGGCTGAAGCCCACCTAGGAAGGCAACAGGCATGTGACCATCAGGCAACTGGTGCTACAGCTACCACCAGCTAAAATCATAAAAGGCATAACCAGATAAATGAAGAGACTGCAATGAGAGGTCAATGCAAAGCCTGTGATGCTTCGCAGCTAAAGAGTAAAACAGTATTTATGGGGCTACTTATGTTTAGTGCCATCATGGTTATGGGGGTAGGTGAGGAACAGAAGTAGAGATGATGGTCTACATTCTTACATATTTTGTCCTCTATCCCTACAGAGGAGCAAGCTCCTCGGAAGTGTGAGTAACCCAAGTGCTCCTTCTCAAACAATACGATGTAGAACTTGACAGTTTTAATGTCTATTTGAGATTATGGCACTTAGTGGAAAGGAGTTGTGTGAACTTTGCTAGTTAGAACAAATGCAAGGGCAAGGGCAGGAGATAAGAAAGACAACGAAATAAAAAGCAAAATCTTTGTGTAGAAAAGCTGTTTGTTGTAAATTATGAAAAGGGAGTCCTTACAGTGCTTTTAAAGTCCTTTTTTCCTATAGGTGTTTCAGCCAATGAGTGAAAAGAGTAAGAAGAGTGAGAATTTCAAGTGGGCAGGCCTAACCCATGCAGCTTTCTTAAATACTAGGTATATCAGCCTCTCTGATCAATGCTGAATCAGGTCCACTGAAAGGAAAGGGAAAAATGAGACTCATACGCTGGTGGCTGTTGTTCTTTCCATGTTCACCAAAAGGCCAAGGTGCTCTTATGAGAGTGCTTGAATAACAGTGGATATACGTATCATGAGGACTTATGTTTGAACAAAGATGAAAGGACAAACCAAGGAGATACTGGTACTCAAAACTGCCATTCAAAAAAAGTCTAACCTCAGCATATGCAAATCTATTTTTAAAAAGTGTGGCCAAATTTTTATTTCAGAGATTCAGTCTTGAAGTAGTGCCCTAAAGTCTTGTAAAGTAGTGGTAAGTTAAAAATGCTCTTGAGTAAAAATGGTACAATACTGGCCTATGAATTCAGGGAGAAGAAGAGGAGACTTTTAAAAATATTTATCTCCAAACCTGTGCTTGAAATTGACTTGAGAAGGTTGTTGGGCAGGCCATCTCTGGGCCTTCATATGTAAAGGGTAAAAAGCAGTGACTAAACAAAACAAGCTTTTTGAATACTACATGTTGATAGCTCCATATACAGTGTCAGAAAGTTAGTCATCATCCCTAGAGCATGCAATTAAAGTGACAAGATCAAACTTGATTACAGCAGCGTTCTTGGTGCAAAGAAAAATTATGCCATTTTCATAGTAGATTAAATATTCCAAATATGTTTACCTAAACTTCCTTAGGAGGGGGAAGAGAGAGGCACTAGAAGGAACAAATGAAAATTGGAAACACGTAGGAAATTTTAAGTAAGGTTTAGTTTGAGACTGAACAGTCTGATTTCATTTCTTGGGTATTTAAAAGATATGCATATTAGTAGAGATGAAGTAATTTAAAAAATAAGTATGAGATTATGCTGGAAAAAACAATTTCATAAGGAGTGATGTGCATTTGTGCATGTAAATGTAATATATTTGGGTGTTTGTATATGTGCGCACAAAGGCCATCAACCTCATAAATTAATTAAAGTTAATGAAGAATCAGGGGTATGGAAATAATTAGTATAGCATAAATTAATTCATGAGCTCTGAATCAACCCTGAAGCTTAAAAACTAGAGCAGCCTGATGTAATCAATCCCAGTTGCAAGGTAAAAGTTTTATATAAATTACAGAGATCCATTAAGAAACCCATGCAGATTCTAATGGTTCACTGTTACCCAACAGATGGCATGATACTCAATTAGAGAGACCCAGCTAGTGGCCCAAATGGCTGATGAGAAAAGCTGGCATCACTGAAAGCTTCTCCAGCCTGCCTTGCAAGTAGAGCTGCACACATTCTGAGCCCGAGTTCTTTGTCCCTAGACCTTCCTGTGGGACACCTGGCTCCAGTGATGTGCCAGCTATTCATTATGCACAGGAATGAGGTCACAGGACCCAGGGAAGTGCTCAGAGCTGGAAGCTCTTATGAAGAGGGCCTGTGGCATCTTCTCAAGGTGTTAGGTTTGTTTACTGCTGATGGAGTTCCAGCTGTGAGACTTCAATTTGTTCTGAGAGAACCCTAAACATCTTCCTGACCTGGGAACTTAGGGCAAGGAGCGCTCTAGCTATCTGCCTCCTTCCGGACCCTTGTAGGCCTTTGGCAGGATCAAGATGCACAAAGACTGTGGGTGTGAAACTGTTCTGAGTCCTGAGGTTGCCCCACCTCCTTCTGCATTTCTAACTTAGAACTCTGCATGCCCAGCGGGACTGTCCAGGCATGATTCTTCTCCTGTTTTCCTCAGGAGGCTGGGAAGGAGCCAGGAAGATTCTCAGATATTTTATTTTCCCTGTGGAACAGCCATGTCCCAAAATACAATAACATAATTAATCAACTCCAGTACTCTTGGGCCTGCAAAATACTTGGAATGTTTGCCATTGAAAATGTGATCATGCATAAACCTATGGAGCTTGATAATAACAAGAAGGAAAGTAAAGTAAAATAGGCACTATATTTTGCTGAGTTTTAAAGAATATACTTTGTTACATTCTAAGATAAAATGTAAATAGTATTTTGAAACCTATTGTTGACCAGTGTAAAACAGATTTCTGCTAAAGAATGTTAGGTTTTCTAAGAGCTGGTTTAGACATTATTCATAGTATTCAGATTCCACTGTTATGCTTTATGCAATCTGTAATGCATTCTTATCTCTCAATACTATTTACAGTATTTAACTAAGAAAATATGGCTATCCTCTTTGAAGGTTACTGAGACCTATTAAAACATATTTATAATTGTATTTTACTTGCAATTTCCTTGAGGTTTAATTTCCAATGTACTGCTAAATAAAATAGATACTTAGCCCTGCTTCAAAGACTTAATCTGAAAGTAAATAAAAAAATATTAATAAAACACTGCTTTGGTATTCCTTTATTCTCTCTCATACACGGACACTTTTTAAATTGAACTAATTAGGCAAAGCTGATACTATAAACACATTTCAGCACCTGGGCTTTTATTATTTTTATTTTGTTCCTTTTTTTGCCACTTGCTAGCTCTGGGACGTAGGAGCTAAATCATCAGTAAGCAAAATCTGTGTGTGTACAGTTTTGCAAGCCTGAATTTTCCCACTGTCGGCAGATGAAAGTCTTGGAAATACTGGTGTGCAGTACAAGTAGATATCCTATTTATTTTGAAATTTGACCTCATAAGGAAGGGAAAGAGCAGGTGGTACAGAATGAAATTAATGATATGACTTCTAACAAGAAGCATGAAATAAGATCCCTTGGATACCGTTATTAGCACCTGTCACCTTGTGGGTCTGCGAAAGTAGATCTGTTTTCTGCTAGACCTATTAGTCATTATAAACTGCTTTAGGCACAGTTACTAAAAGGGAAATGTTAATATCCAGCAATTAAGCTGATGTGGAGGCTCATCAGCTTTGCACTCAACAAGTGTTCTTGTAACATCACAGGTATAGCAGGGAGGTACGGATCTCTGTTGTATGACAACTATTGAATATACAGTAGGAATTTTCTGCTTGGGGTCTTGGAGTTCTGAATTATGCCCTCAGTCTCTTGGGTTCCTGCAAAAGTGACTTGGTCTCATATTCTCACTAGAGGTCACAAAACAGCACTCTGCAAAGACAGCCAGTATAGGTCTAATTAACTGGTCTGTACAGAGCTATCTGTCAAGTTCTGCACCACCACCATTTTTTTTTTTTTGCCGACTTCTACAATGCTAATATTGAATTCCTTCCTTTTCCTACTTATTTAGGAACTTGTTCACATAGTCACAATACAAAATCTCTCATTTCATAAGTGATTTCCCTGGCAAAGAAATTAATTTTTATGGTATATGTCAGTAATCCACTTAATTAAATTTAGCAAGATGGAATCCCAGGGTGGCTCAAAGTCATCAAAATTTATGTTGTTATAGCACTGTCCTGCCTCAGAAATCATATCAATAGGGAGTAGTTGGGGTGTGGGCTTCTTTTCCAGCCTCTTACCCTCACTTCCCATGAGCTGGGATTGAACACAGGAGACATAGTTTTTTTCTTTTTTGGACTTAGTTGTTTATTAGTTCTTAATCTATGTTACAGTCTTAGGAACTGTGAGCTCTGTTAACAAGGTGGAACAAGCCTATATAATGGCGTTTCTCTAGCTCTGCAAAGATTTTTCAAGGATGATTTGTCCAATAATGAGTTGACGCCTAAATTATTTTTATTTTTAACCCAATACTCAAACCCATACATTCAGCAGTGCTGATTTTCCTATCCAATTACAAGACACCATCTAAACCCATGAAGAAGGAAGAAGAAAGTAGAAGTATCTAGCTACCACCCTAAAACCTCCTTCTTGACATATGTATAATTATATGTATTATTATATTCCAATACCCTAACTCTTAAGTTCTTCACCCTGTGACACCACATCTTCTATTCAAACTACACACGCGTGATTTTAATGTTATCACTCAATTTTGTAAGCCTATCCCAAGGGCTCACATCAAATGTAGTGTTTTCTTGTGGATCAGTGCCCTTCAGCACAGAGAATTTAAAATTCTCAGCTTCCAGGGTTCCAACAGGGAATGATCAGGAAACTAATTTATCTGAGCAGTGATTCTTTGCAGTTTTGTCTTGTGGAGGTTTATCTGTGGTGGGAAGTAAAGGATGCCATTTCGTGTAGAGACTATTTAATGGAAAATGAATTACCTGCTGCAAGTAAGTTTCTTATTGATAAACCTCCATGGAGAAAGTCATGCTTGAAGGACTTAATGCTAACACTGGCGGTGTTTGAGCTCAGAAATAATACTTCCATAAGGAAATTACAGCCTAGATGTTAGCAATAACTAAGGATTTTTAATGGAGCTGGTAGCTGTTTCAGAGCAGAAATCTGGTTTAGGTGGCAGAGGGGATTAGATGGTGCTGATGGTCAGTTGTAGACAAACAAAGTTTGGGAAAAACTGATTTTCTTATAGATATGTGAGGGATCTGTAACAGGTCAGTGCTGGGAAAAAAGGCTTGCTAGCATTGAAACAACATATTGCATTCTTCAAAAGGTTAAAAAATAGCAAAAGTTCTAGGTTATGAATAGCTTTACTCAACAGTTGTTCAAAACTAACAGAAAATTTCATCTCTGCTCTTCTCAATTTACGTTAACAATGAAATCCAAGGAGACCTCAATTTTTCCTGAATAAAGAAATTTCATTACATGTCTCTTCTTCCTTTTATCAATTTCTTGTCAAGAATTGGGCTGAGAGAGGTAACACACATCCTTGAGGACTAGGATATTTGTAGAGCCCCTTTGTTCTGAAAGGATCCTGTCAAACAATTGCTGCAGTGGTAGAACATGTTCACAGCTATTTAATAGAATACGTTCTGCTACCAGAAAGCTGAACATGGCCTCCGAGTGTTCCTGCTTCAGCACTACTGTCTGCAAAAATAAACATGTATTGAGTTTTCAGTGTTTTGAACCAAAGGCTTCTGACAGACATTAAGAGAGTCAAGTCAGCAGAGAAGAGATGTCAAAGAGTCCTGTATTAATTGTGCATTGTCAGATTTGTGGAGTTCAGTATTTATGTACTGTGACTGCCTGGTTACTTATACACTGTACTGATTGGCAACAATACACAAAACACCCTCTAGGGCGTAGGAAGGTATTTATTTGAGTGTTTATACTCCTGCTGCCTCAGGTTCAAAAATAGGACTAGTCCACCAACAGCTTTGAGGAAATCAAATAACCTTGCAGTTTGGCTGGTATCAAACACCTTGAAAGTAGCCCTGATGACAGTCAGGGAGCACTTGCAACACAGTCTTACTGCTAGAATATACATATAAAAGATAACGTAAGTGCTGCAAAGATAATTCACACACACACATAAACCAGAATTTAAATAGATCTTTAAAAGAGCACTTCATTTAATTTGTCATGAGTGCATGTTATTTCCTAGGGATTCAAAAACTTGACTTCAAGTGTTTACCTAGCAAGAAAGGTGATACCTCTCACTCAGAATTTACTGAAATGAACTCAGATTAACATCTTATTGCAGCAAATGAAAACTGAGCCAGAAATCCAGCTGTCAGCCTGAATAAGCAGAGTGCTCATGAACCGGAGAAGTCCTCAAATCTTGTCTGTCATGATCATAGAGCAAGAAGAGGATGAGAAGATCCTGAGGTGAGCCAGTAATCCTGTGGTACAATGCTGCATCAGAAACTGATAACATAAATGCTTAGAGACCAGGGCTTTTTGGAACCAGAATCTGATAAAACGTCCACATAAGAGCAAATGAGTAACCAGATTATGGGCACCCTGTTTTGGAAGACAGAAAGTTTACTAGCATAGGATTTGTTTAGTTTACAAATCTAGGAACCACCCAAGTTTTGTCTCTTAGCTGGTTGGTTTACATCAGCTGGGGGGAAATTACGATGATATGATTTAGTATTATATAAAATCTGTTTCCACTGTGAAATATCATAGAGTCATAAAGCAGTTTGGGGTTGAAGAGACTTTTAAAAGTCCAGTCCCCTGCAATGATCAGGGACATCTTTCAACTATCTCTTGCTGCTCAGAGCCCTGTCCAACCTGACCTCGATAGTTTCAGGGATGGAGCATCTACCACTTCTCTGGGCAAACACTTCCAGTGTTTCATCACCTTCATTGTAAAAAAATTTCTTTATTATCTGTACTCTGAACCATCCCTCTTCCACTTTAAAACCGTTATCCCTTGTTTGATTTTTATAGGCACCTGCCCCCATCTTTCTTATAAGCTCCCTATAAGTAGGGAAAAGAGGAAACAAGGTCTCCCTGGAATGTGTGCTTTGCCATTATGTTTCTATTGACCAAATAAAGTATGAAGAGAGACAGAAGTCTTGAGTATCCTATTGATTAAATTTTGCAGGTACAAATACCTGGGGCTCAACAGTTTGCAAAACCCATTAAATCAATGCAATCTGTTCTACAAGGCTGCTACTCTGGATACTCCTGTTGATCTAGTAAGATTTTCACTGTGCAATGCAACAAGTGATGACTGTTTGCCATGGGAGCACAACAGACTCCTCTGAGCAGGCTGGTAGTGGTTGTGCTCTAATCCTCCTGCTCACGTTACCAGGAATCCCCAAGGATATAGGAACTGACTTCTACCTGTCCTGCCTGCCCATGTGACAAGAAACTGAACATTAATCATGCAAAGGCTTATGTCAATTAATAGGAAAGGACTGACGTTGTCACTGAATGTTAGAATCATTTGAGTTGTCATGTGATGGAACATGCAGCCAATCCCTGCATTATGATGGGATGTTCTCCTGTGTGAATTCAAATATATCGTATTTTTCTACCATGTTTTGCAATTATAATGCTATCATCTGTGGATCTTTTGGAGGAAAAAAACCCCAGATTTTTTTCTTTTTCTTTATTCAATGTGTTGCTGCTATCTAATCAGCCTGAGATCATTTCCTCTGATCCACTTCCTCACTCACGCGTCTGAGTCTTGTTTGCTTGCTGGCTTCTGCAGCTGCAAATATCAAAGAGGAGTCTTTTCCGGTGTAAAGCCCAGCTATGGGGGGAAGCATGTGGTACTTGTAGTCACTCCTGCATAGATGGTACCAGTGCAATATACGTTCTCAGCATTAAGGAAACTGGATACTCTTCTTATATTTTTGTTCAAATCTATCAGCTACTTAATTCTCAGGACTACGAAGTAACAGTGAATGTGGATTGAGCTTTTGAGGGAGGAATAACAATTTGCATAAATATAGCATGGGAAAGAGCCACCGAAATAAACTTTAACAAGGAATATTCAGGATGGAAAAACATCTTGTGATGACCACACTAGTGACGCAACTGGGATAGATAGCACACGAACATCTCCATCATTTGAAGCTGGAGGACAGGTCTTCCTTGAGAACAGCTTGGAGAAACAGTTTTTAGGGGTGACCTAGATTTAGCTGTTGAGCTGTTATGATGAACAGGATGGACTAGAAGATCTCTTGAGATTCCTTCCAGTCCAGTGATCATGTAATCCCTCCTTTCTTAGAATTTAGCAACTAATAAAATCAATTACTATTGCTTACTTGACCTTGGAGTCTTCCTTCCACATTTGTTTGTTCATGCATGGTCTGGTCACATATATCTCTGTAGCAATTACAAGAGTAATTGTACCTGTAATAGCCTGAAGGGAAGATTGATTGTAGCTTGTGTGAGTGGAGGTCAGCAAAGTGGCTGAGACTCCAGCCCATTCTCTGCCCTCCAAAGCTTTTTATTTTGATATACTGTAATGTGTTTTATAAAAATCCATTATTGTCATGCTCTAAACCAGGAGCTTCACCTCAATCCCCTCCTTGATGTGTTACAATACAATTCAAAAGAAAGGATTAAGCAGATAGTTTAAATATGTGCTTCATCTCCTAGCTAAAGGGCATGTGGTCTCCCAAAACCAGACCTAAATCAGCCCTGCAATAAATTTAAGCCAAGCCTGAATCAAGCCTTCTGGCTGCAAAAGTGGTAACAGGTTGCCTGTATCACCATCAGCTGTAAGCACAGAGCCTGTTCTCTGCTGGTGCAGCCTGATCCTTGCATGCTGGGGTTTTTCTGTTTGGCTTTTCATTTTGTAAAACAGCAAATTCCAGCTGACGTCACCATGAAAAAATTGTCCTTTTTTGTGACTGGAGTGAATCATGTTATAATCTGTCATGGGCTACCTGCAACCTCAAATCTCATTTTGGAGCTGTCAGATGCTCCTTCTCAGAAGCTGCTGATGGGTACCTGATGGATATACTTGACAGTAGGTGCTCTAAGGTTTTGAAGGGTTAAGTGACCCTAACTTTCATTATTTTCTCATAATCATATTCAAAATTTATGGATCTTGAAATAGAGATTCAACAGTTATGGTGAATTAAAAGTTGCTCAGAGGAATATTCACTTTGAAAATAAAATTCCTATGTTGGTTTGCTACATTCCATGCATGAGGAAGGGCGGTGCTTTATAATTTCTGGCTGTAATTGTTCTAAAGTGTGGCACTAATTCAAACAATACAATGACACAAAGGATAAGATCGACAATTCTATTTTTATTGCAGACAATTCTTGGTCTCTCTCTAAAAATAACTAATCAGTTAAAAAAAATCCCAACCAAACAAACAACTCAACCAAGCAATCACACTTATAATGTTTTTAAAATTTAAAACCTACTTTGTGCCTTCTCCTCTGTATCTTCTGCAATCTATTTGCAGTTTGACTGCCCTTCACTTTTATTTTGGCTAGCACACTTTATTTCTTATGCTTTTAAACAGATTGTCATAAGTACAAATATGCAAACTGATTACTGGAAAAGAAACTATGATTTTGCTATGGAAACACATAGTGTCTTTTTGTTCCATGGAAAAATTCTGTAGAATAATTCACCTTTCAGAACAGACTAAGAAACATGCTGAGCATATTGAAAGATTCATCTAAACCTCAGAAGTTGGAGCCCAAAGACTTTAGAGCAGATGTATTAAATTATTTTTAAAAATCTACTCTAGAAATATTTTTAAGAAGAATCACCCACGATAGGACCAAATCTTACAAAGATAAAGTATCAGACTAAAACTCCAGGAAGCAGGGCATAGCAAAACCTCTCTTGATTATTTTTGATCAGTTTTGGGAATCTGGAGAGGTCCTATCTGACTGGAAGCTGGTGAACATGGTCCCAGAAGGGCAAGAAGGACGACCCCAGAACCTACAGGCCTCTCAGTCTCACATCAGTGCCTGCTAAAGTTATGCAGATCATTCTGTGAGGTGTTGAAAAACACCTGAGAGACAATACAATCATTGGTCACAGCCAGCACAGCTTCATGAGAGGAAAGTCCTGCTTATCAAGCCTGATTTTTATTAAGGTAACCAGTCTAGTTGATCAAGGAAAGCCAGCTGATGTGATCTTTTTGGATTTCAGTAATTCAGTAATTTCAACACTGTCACTCTCAGGATTCTTCTGGACAAAATGTCCAGCACACAGCTGGATAAACACCTCCTGTGATGGGTGAGCAAGTGGCACATGGGTTGGGCACTGACGCAGCGCGACTTTCCAGTCCTCGTGGCTTCTAAAAGAGCCTGGCCGCTGGGGAGAAGGGTGAGGTCGCTAGCCTCACGTGCCCGGCAGNCAGTTACAGGGGGAGAGTACAATCACGGGGCCAATCGTGGCTCTCTCGGGGGGGAGTCGGGGAAGGGAGCATCGGACTGACCTCCAATGCGGGACAACTTGGGGTGATAGGCGGGGGGAAAGTCCGGTGGGGTGTCGAGCTGCGGGGAACTTTCTGGAACCGGGCGGTGGCTTGGGGGAGGATTGACAAGCTGAGGGGCAGGGGCTTGGGGTAACAGGCAGGGAAGGGTCTGGAACAGGGGAGGAGGCATGCCCTTAACAGAAGGCTTTTGGTTGGAACCTAGGCGGGGAGAACGGGGTAACAGAACTTTACAGAAAACGTGGGGGTAACAGAACATACCATTATAATCCGAAAAAGGGGTGACAGGAAATTTCAAATAACCGAAACGAAAACTGAAACAAATAAAATTTTCACACCACCACAGGGCACAAAGGGTTACAGTGAATGGGGTGGTATCAGATTGGTGACCTGGCACTAGTGGGGCTCTGCAGGGCTCCATCCTCAGCCCTGTGCTCTTCAACATCTTCATAAATAACTTGGATGCAGGACTGGAAGGGATACTAAGCAAGTTTGCAGATGATACTAAACTGGGAGGAGCTGTTGGCTCCCTCACATGCAGAGACCCTGTAGAGAAACCTTGAGAAATTAGATGGCTGGGCAATCACCAACCATGTGAAGTTCAACAAAGGAAAATGCCAGATTCTGCACCTGGCACAGGACAGCCCTGGATGTACGAACAGCCTGGGAAATGAGATGCTGGAAAGCAGTCCTGGGGAAAGGGACCTGGGTGTCCTGATCTGTGGCAAGCTGACCATGAGCCAGCAGTGCCCTGGCAGCCAGCAGGGCCAGCCCTGTCCTGGGGGGCATCAGGCACAGCATGGCCAGCCGGGCAAGGGAGGGGATTGTCCTGCTCTGCTCTGCTTTACTCTGCTCTGCTCTGCTCTGGGGCAGCCTCACCTCCAGTGCTGGGGGCAGCTTTGGGTGCCACAATATAAAAATGACATTAAGCTTTTATAGATTATCCAGAGGAGGGCAACAAAGATGGTGAAGGGCCTTGAAGGGAAGCCATGTGAGGAGTGGCTGAGGTCACTTGGTCTGTTCAGCCTGGAGGAGACTGAGGGGAGACCTCACTCACTCACAACTTCCTTGTGAGGGGAAGAGGAGGGGCAGGCACTGATCTCTCCTCTGTGGTGGCCAGTGACAGGACCTGAGGGAATGGCCTGAAGTTGTGTCAGGGGAGGTTTAGGTTGGATGTTAGAGAAAGGTTCTTCATCCAGAGGGTCTTTGGGCACTGAACAGGCTCCCCAGGGCAGTGGTCACAGCACCAAGCCTGACAGAGTTCAAGAAGCATTTGGACAATGCTCTCAGGAACATGGTATGACTCCTAGGATAGTGTTGTGCAAAACCAGGAGCTGGAGTCAATGATCCCATAGGGTCCCTTCTAACTCAGCTTATTCTGTGATTCTGTGAAATATAGCATAAGTAGCAGCTATTTATGGCCCAAAATGATATTCTAAAATTTTTGGGTTTTTGCTTTCTGCTATTGGAAATACAAAAACTCTGTAACTGCTCGTGTTTGTTTCTCCTTTAGTACTTCCCAGTTCTCTACATTTGTGCGTCTTGGCATGTCTAGATATGCCTTAGCATTAGCACATCTGAACAGAATGTAACTAACATGAAAGACTAATGTTCCTCTAAATGTCTTAGGACTTGCTGAAGTAGGTACAATCTGAGATCTGTTAATATGCAAGAGAGGGTTTCTTGCAGTGGGCTTTTTTTCCTCATAGGTATGGGAGGAGACAAAAAAACCTCTCCCTTCATCCTTTGTATATATTTTTTATTTTTTTAAGTTTTCAGAGCAAGTGTGGGAGACCTAGGTCTGTTTCATTCCATAGCACGGTGTTGAAGGGATTCTACTGCTCATTCCACGCCCCGCAAAAGATGCCTGAAGCATTATCCAGACCAGACTGCAAAACAACCCTTGCTGAAACTACCCTATTTTGTGGAAACATTCAAAATTTCCTGGCCAAAATAATGAAATCTCTAACATTTCATACTCATGGGAGAAGAGGACCTGGTCTCTTGGCTGTGTTCCATTGTCAGTGTTTTATTCTGTGAAAGGTCATAAGTTACCTCTATTGAAAGGACTGCACCTGACTCCTTTCTTTTCCCAGTGAGCTTCCTAAATATATAATACAAGATATTCCTGTTGTCTCTGGATCAGTAGGAATTCAATGTGTACAAGTTCATGGTGAACTAGTGACAATAGAAATACAGGAAAATAAGAATACAGCTCTCCTGACCAACCCCGTGTGCTCCTTCACAGACCACCGATGCACTAAACCCTAGATAGAAATATTAGTGCCAGATTGCAGGGAGGAAGGAAACCAGATTGGCTTTCCCATATATGAATGAAATGAAAGAGGGTAGGGAAGAGTGGACAAGACTATAAGAGCTTGTCATCTTCCAAAGAGCTGTTTTGGAAATAAAAGAGTGATCCCTGTTTATTTCAAGCTTGTATAGCCTATTTTAAGGGGATGTGGTATAGTGGTCAAGACCTTTTTAAGACCCTGAGTTCGTTATCAAGGACATGCAGTAGAATTCAAGTAATAACATAGTACTTCAAGTAATAACAAGTGTTCTCTAAAGGTGCACAAAGTTTTGTGCTATTGGGGGCAATCATGGATTACAGTGGTGTTAACCTGAATATGAAGGAAGATTCTCAAGTGACAATTTATACAGTTGCATCTTTGCATCTCTATGAATGCATGCCTGTCATCTAGGATCTACCTCCTGTCTTATTTATGATCACTGGTAGACCAAACTGTGATACGACACAAATTTCAAAATCATGTGGTGAAGTTGTTCTACATCACATTTTTGAAGTGGGTGCGAAGTCCTATGTTTCCACAGAAGTTCAGTACCAATAGCTGGACCAAAAGGCTGTTAAGCAGGGACATGTAGCGAAACAGCCCTGTAGTTATAAGCACTCTCCAATATAATCACGTTATCTCACAGCTGAACATCTTATATGGGCCACTTTGATTTAGGTTTAAACCTTAGAGGCAGATGAAATTTGAAAAAGCAGGCTATTTCTAAATTCTTAGCAAGATGCCAAAGGCAGAAATCTTTCATCCAGCTCCCAGCATTTTAAAATGGGAATACTAACCATAAGAGGGAAACACATCAAGATGTGACATTCTGGTTCCAGTGGGGCTGTTTAAGGTGTAACAGCAACCAGTCTTTTTCCTTAGCTTAAATACTTCAATTATTATTGGTTTCAATGGGTCAGAAGTCCTTTAGGATCATTTCAGTAAACCTATCAGAGAGAGTGATTTTCCATGTGAATTTATGCTGTCAGAATCAAGGAAGTGATAATTTTTCTGAAGAAGCTGGATTGCTCTACTGGTGCAAAACTTCTCCTTCACTATGCTGAGGCCTGGAGATTACACCTGATTATAAGGGGCACAGCAGAGAAGGAGCTCCAAAAACTGGGAGAGTGCAAGTGTCGTGCCACCGTGGACTGCAGAAACCCAAACAGGGAAATTGATGCAACAATTGGCTGATCACATTGTAATAATCCCAAATGGGAAAAAACCCATACAAATAAAGCCCCTGAAACCATGGAATACAACAGCAGAGATATTGAAGTCTAGAAATAGCATTAATGATGATAAACAGGCTGTGAAGGAAGGCAAATCTTACTAAACACATTCTTCAACACAAGTGCAACTGTTTTAATCGATAAAAAGTTGATTTTCAAACACAGCAAGCCATTCAGTTTGGGGTGGTTATCCAAAGAAACAGATCCTAAAGAAAGTACTGGCTCTACCACTTCCTAAAATTCAACTAGTGTGAACTCTAAGTCTCTAGGAATTTGCATTCAGATAACTCCTCTAATTGTTTTGATGGCAGTTTCTCAACAAGTTTTCCTCATTTTATCATCTGGTATTTGACCTCAAGTTTTTTGTTTTCCTGCCTTTTAGAAGCTTAACTATCACACTGGCATGTTAGTCTTTCAGCTACTATAGTATGTCAAGCATATGGGTATGAGATTGGATAAAAATTGACATTTTGCTAACCTATTTGTTAGCTGGTGACCAAAGAAGTATATTAAATTTTTTATGTTTCTCTGCCTTTCCCTTCTTACTGTTTTTTACCTTTCCTTGTTCTGGTTTTCTTTTGTTACAATCTGCATTTCTCTTGTTCCTTTGTGCTCGGTTTTGTAATTTTTTTTCACCTTCTTTTTTCTTGCTCTCCCTTCACCTCTCTTTCTGCTCTGTTGTGCCTTATTTGTCATTCAGGCAGCTTCCATTACTATAATACAGTCAAAAAATTTGCAACTGGTTAGGAGCTTTATGAATATTTCAATGTAACACCCAAACCTTGAAATATATTACTGGAGAAGAATAATACAGACTAAAACCAAGTGACTTTTAAAAAGCAGTGCTGTGGAAACTGAAATTGTAGATCAGTGTGAACTCATAATTACCAGTTACAAACAGATAAAATAAGACAGATAGGAAGAGTTCAAACAGAAACTTTTAAAATGTCTTATGTAACTGCTGAATTTTCCGGTGGCTGCACAGGAATTACACCTCACAGAGACTACGAAAAATAAACCCAATGGTACTGCTGGACATAAGGGCGAACATACAAATTGTGACTAAAGGGCCGATTTCCATGCAATCCAAATTACATAATACTAAAATGCATTTGTTTTGCTTGAAGATCCTGTCAGTGTCGTCGTCTGCATGACTTCTAAAAGCGCATTTCTCTGAAAGGGGTGAGCCCTAGAGCCCACACTGAAGTCACAATTCTCCATTTCTTTTCACGGACCAGGTGACAAGGAGCAGTTTTCCTCGGCTCTTCAAGTTAAGCACAAATCAATCTTAAAAATTCTGGGACTGGTGGAGAACAAGGGAGAGAGTTTTAGCATGAAGGCAGCTCCCAAGTAAAGGATGGGGGGCCTCTGTGGAGTCTTGGTGTTGGTGTCTCCAGTGCAACTCCCATCAGTGAGCTGGACGCTGAGTGCAGTCAGCTGAACTCCCAGAACAAGGGAAGCCTGCTCTGGGCCCTGACACTTACTGGAAATTGAGACATCTTTATAGGCAGATATGAAGGATGCCCCAATTCATACAGCACACCAATGTCAAAGCAAGTGTAAGACTTTGCATTGGGAAGCAAAAGAGCAGCATTCATGTAGTGACTGAATTTTCACTACCTACAGGCTCTACTGATTGTGAACTGAACCTGAAAATATAGGGCTAACGATCCCACTCATCCTATCAATTTTCAATAGAAACATATTCTATTGAACAAAATAGAATTTTCAAGCCTATAAATTTTGTTCTTATAAATGTGAGTTGCCAAATACTCTAAGAGTGATTCTATTCAGTAATCACTTACAAGGGAACATTTGATTCCCACAGGAAGGGATTTCAGGAGCAGACCACCAGGATGTGCAACCTGTACTGTTTAAAAACATCATTTATGTCAATGATGCAGTTGTCATATATAACTGTACACTACAAAAATGCTTTGGTGGGGTTTATCAGCATGGGAAATCAGTTTAAAACATACCCTTAGTTAGGAAAACACTCTGACTTGGGGCTTGTGACTACCATGAATTATCATTAGCATCTAGTAGTTGACGGAAACCTTATTCGTACTGTCAGGATTCAGTCCTTTCATCTAAACTGTCTGATTAGCCCAATTATCTATAGAATGTGGATAGTTTCGAAAATTGCATTGATTGCAGTAGGCTGAGAGTAAGCACACAGCAATGTATTGGGGAAAAAACCCATCCAGGGTCTTTCAGTAAAAAACAGGCACCAAAACATTAAAATGCAAGAAGTTAGGAGATTCCTGCATATGATAGCTGCTGACATTACTGTTTCCCAAGGAAATTCACGGATTAATTAAGTAGGATCTATTCCTTTATAACTAGTTGCATCATCATTGTGAATCTTTTTTCATTTTTCTTGCTGCCTCTGAGAAGTGTAGCTTGCAGAGCAAAACAGTGAGCCCTAAAATGAAACGAGGGTCAAGAATTTCTATGAAAAGAGAGAACAAAGAGGTTAGGGGTTGATTTTAAGCCTGACACAAAATATGGAGGGGGAGAAGATAAAGAAAAATGGAAAAGAGCCAAGAAGCAGGAGGAAATTGCTTTCTTTCCTGTTTCTCATTAGCCTGACTCATTGGAAATGCCACCAGACTAAGCTACATGATTGTGCAGTGTTCCACAAACAAGAAGTCAGTATCTTGTCCTTGACACAAAGATGTTCAAAAGCACAGTCAGACACCATAAACAGTGCGATAACATCTAATCATTGAGATGTCTGCCTAAATTTCAAGGTGGGAAGTGAAAGTAATTATGGCATATGAACAAGGCTAATTTTGTGTGCAAAGGAATGCTAATTTTGCTAATTTGACATAACTGAGGAACCACATTAGGAGCTAGTGAGATAAAACAAGCAGCTAGAGAGTCTGCTGAAGAAGATAATTTACTTCTGTAAAAGGTTACTGTTTGGTTATGCTGATTCAGAAAAATCACAGGAAGGTTTGGACTGGAGGTGACCTCCAGAGGCCAGCCAGTCTGACCCTGTCACCAAGCAGGCTGACGTCCTAAGTTACATCAGCTTGTTTGGGGCCTTGCCCTGCTCAGTCTTGAAAGCCTCCAAGGCCAGAGATTCCATCAACTCTCTGGTCAATCTGTTCTAGTGCTTAACCACATTCATCACAACTTTTTTTCCACTTCTTTTTCATTTCTACATTACGGCTTTTTCCTACATTTACATCCAGATTCCCATCTTCTCTGTCCTGGCAGGGGTTTCTGCCATCCATTATGCGAAATACAGATATGAAAATGCATCTATTCAAGTGCTGAGGAAATGAAAACTGTAGAAGGCAACTAGAGGAAATCTCTGCTCTAGTGAGACCCCACCTGGAGTGCTGTGTCCAGCTCCCAGGCCCCCAACATAAGAAGGACATGGAACTGGTGGAGCAAGTCCAGAGGAGGGCCATGAAGATATCAGAGAGCTGAAGAACCTCTCGGGGAGAGAGTTGGGGTTGTTCAGCCTGGAGAAGAGAAGGCGCAGGGGAGACCTTAGAGCACTTCCCTGTGCCTAAATGGTGCCAGTGAGAAAGCAGAAGAGGGACTTTTTACGGGGGCATAAAGTGTTAGGAAACGGGGCAGTGGCTTCAAACTGAAAGATAGGTTTAGATTAGTAATTAGGAAGAAATTCTTTACTGTGGGTTGGATGAAGCACAGAGAAGCTGTGAATGCCCCTCCCTGGAAGTGTTCAAGGCCAGGATTGACGGGACTCTGAGTAACCTGGTCTAGTGGAAGGTGTCCCTATGAACTTAAAGGTACCTTCCAACCCAAGCCATCCTATGAATCTATGATTCTGTGGCATCTTCTTATCAGCTATTGCTTCTGCAGAGTTCTAAAATAGAACTCTTTCTTCTCCATGCAAAAGAACATTGTAGGCCATGTAAAGCTGATTGCTTAAACTATCACTGAATGTATTAGGAACAACTGAGCTGAATTGCAAAAATCACCACATTACATCAGGTCTGTAGCAGCCATAGTTAGAGCAATGCCTGCATTTTAACATTTAAAGATTGGCAAAATTATGATTTCTCTACCATTTCAATATGACAAAACTTCCTTTACAAGATGAAAGAATTGAATCAATATGAAAGCTTTGCAATGATAAAGGGAAATGACCTTCTAATATTATAAGTGGAATAACCAAAATCATTGAGAAAGACATAAATAGAATTACTTTTAAACATATCTAATTTATCCACAGTGGGCAGCACCTTCTTTTTTTTTTCTTCCCTTTCCCCCAGAATCTGCTGTCCCTTTTCCCTATCCAAATAACCAAAAAAAGGTTCTTTAACAGTGTTGTATGGACTGACAGGCTCACTTGCCTGCAAAACCACAACAGACCCGCACAAAATCCTACACATACACTTCCTGGAGCAGCAGGAAATGGAAAACAGATAAGTGTCTTGGCATGCTGACAGTCTGGAAGGTGTGAGAGGGCCACTCAGAAACATGCAAACTCTAACTGGCCAGCCAGCTAAGAATCACAATTCTCAGCTGATGCTGAGCCAAGCGACAAATTATCTGTCATGCTAAGGTATTGCTTACTGAGCTGTACTCTGCATGTGGATCCTACATCATGCAGAAATTATTCTATCAGCTGTCTGGTGTAGCTGAAATCACAGCACTCTCCTGACTTTCTTCTTTCTAGAAATGGAACATTTCTTTTTATAAGACATTATTGGTTTATTTTCTTTCAGACAAATATATAAGCAAAGTTTATCCAGAGCTGGAGGCAGACTGATACAATAAAAATTGTACTGAGGGATTAGCATAAGGGTATCTCTATGTTAATCACTGCAGTGATTGTCAGTCTTGCAGACATATGCGGACTCTATTTTCACAGGAACATTTCTCCAAGGATTTACTACTGTCACTGGCATAATAATACACTACAGTTGCTTATAAACAGCGTATGGCCAAGGTGAAAGAAGCACTGCTTTTAATGAGCACCTTGTCTTCCTTTATTTACTAGACTGAAAAATCTAGTATCGGCATCTACCAGAGGAGGGAATACTTTCAGAAACAAAATTATTTCCAAACTAGTTTAGCATGCACAGATGAGTTGCTTTGCCATTACTCCCAGTGCATTGCAACTACATAGCTTCTGACTTGGAAATGTCTTGCATCTGACCAGATCAAAATGAGCTCAAGGAAGATCCTTCAAGGTCATGTGTGTTTGCAGCTGACTGAGCCAGGTCTACTAAAACTCTCTTGGCTACCCCGATTGACTGTGGTTTGGAATCCCTTGTTACAGCATACTTTGAAGTTGCATCACATGTAAAACCCAGAAGCAGGTGGTGACTTCAGCCAGTGTCTGCTCTAGAATATATGCAGATTAATGCTTCATTTAGATCAGACGGATGGAGCTGAAAATTCAGGAAGAAATTTGCCTAAGAAGAGAACATTAAAAGCAATAGTAAAATGGAGCAGAAAATTTTAGCTTATAAATCATATTTTGAGTTGGTTGTTTGAAGAATTTAAGAAGATTTTTTAAGTGATTCATAAATGCAAGGCCATGAGTGCACTAATAGGCTTAAGTTGCTTTGACCAACCTCACTTGGGATCTCCACCCAGACAAGCTTTGCAGATTGGTCCCAGACTTCCATTTAAGCTCACTGGGCCCTCAGCCCTAGATGGAGTTAGGGTGCTGTTGTAGGTGAAAAGCATAACTTAAATTGCTCATGCTGACAGGATATATATGTTGTTGTGGGTGACTGGCTGAAATTGAACTTTTGCATTTTCTGTCAGGAACCTGCTAGCGAAAACCATTACAGGATTGTTGTAAATTTTGGTAAAAATTGAACTGAACCAAAGCAGCAGATTCTGAATCTGTTGATTAATGAAAGAACAAAAGGCAAAACCACCTGTGTATAGACTACATACATTTTGATGAACACAGCTCTGCAAGGGAAGCCACCAAGTATGTACTCATCAAATAGAGTAAGAGATCTGTTCTCTCATTTTGTGGATTTTTTTTTTCTTCCTTAAATAACCCCTGGATCTGCTATGGCTGTTGTTTACTTAGCATGTGATATCTGTAGTTGTATCTTATTCTCTGTTTCTGGCACTGTCTCTGGATTGACTTCAGACACACTAACTTGTCTTCTGCCCTGCCTCCTTTTCTCTGGCTGCACCTCCTCATAACTGCAATCCATGATGGGACAGTGGACTTCCTGAATCACTCTGCTTTGGTGGCACCCTGCTATGACCCTCCCTGCTCAGAAATGAGGGACTGTAACCTCACTGGGAGAACAGAACCCCACCTGCACTACTATCCCCCTCTGCTATTGCTCCCCCTCCCTGCTCTGGCTGCTTCTTGGTGGTATCTCAGAACAACAAACCTACCTCTCTCTTCTGGAGACAATTAATGTTGGCTAAACTTCCTGTGCTCTTAGAAATCACGTTCCTGCCAATTCTAGGCACAGTACAGCCCACAGAAAGCCTGATATGTTTTTGAGTATTTGCTTTGTTTTAACCTTGTTCTGGGGAAGGCGTGGGGTAGAACTACGGATTTGGGAAGAAATTAAAGGTGGAAATGAAAAAGTAGATGTCAAAACCAAGGGGAATGAAAGTGAGAGACCTAGATTTTCACAGTAGAGTGGAGCATTCAGAGCTGCCTGCTTGGTCCTCAAGGGAAAAAGCAATTTTTTGTTCTGATCTGCCAGGACAGCAGGGGCTAGGAGAAAGTCTCAAGAGTCACCAGGAACACTTTGTCAAAGCAGGGAAATGGAACAAAACAAACTACAAGAATTTGACAACAGATGAATAGAAATGCAGTGATATATTGAATGTCAAAGTACAGCAGGTTAAACTAGCTGTAAGACTGGGGGACAAAGAAATGTCTGTGGTTAGTCAAACTGTGAACCACCAGCTTGAAGAAGTTATAGAAGAGGCAAGTAAAATGTTAATATGCATCAGGCAAACAATTTCCAGTTCTCTACTTCAAATGCTATTATCTGGAATATTGCTGTAATTCTGGCCACCCACTTCAATTCATCTAGTTTTTGTTATATGTATTTAGCAACATAACAGAATCTTCTTTCTAATCTATTTCTGGGGAAATTTATTTGAGCCTAACATGATACAGGATGGCAGAAAACTAGAATGGTAGTAAACAAAAGGTTTTAAGGAAACACATCTCTCAGTATATTGCATATTTTTTCCTGTTTTCACAGTTTCTTTTTAGTATGTGTCAATTATTTTAATTTGAAGGTCTGAGGTTTTTAGCTCAAGATACCTTTAATTTTTCCAATCTATTGCAGCAAATTATTCTTTTCCTTGCTATAAAACTGATGTAATAAAGAACTGAGAGTATAATACTGGCATGGAGTATGAGCCCACTTCCAAATACAGGATCTGAAATATTCTTTTACATTCTACTGAATTTCTCAGGCAGTATACCTCAGAAAGACAAGCCATATCCAAACCTTCAGTCAACAGAAGGACTGTCCTCCATCACTTCCATCTTTATTACAATGAAAATTGCAACTGAGGATAGATAAAATAGAAAAATCTTCCAACATATGGAAACATTTTAATATTCCACTGCAGGCTATGGAGAGAATCACCTGAAACAACTTTAAATCTCTTTGTATTTGAGAAAGATAAAAGAAAACACCTTCTGAAACTTTGAAAATCTTTAGGAGAGGAGAACAAGTGACTGAACAACTTAGATCTTCTCTATAAACAGTCTCTATGATAGGACAGTGTGCATGCTTAACAAGCTTGCAGATGATGCTAAGCCAGCAGGTGTAATATCTGGGATGAGCAAGTATTATCACATTTCCAAGAAACAGGGCTCCCACTCAGAGAGACCATGACAACCAGAAAAGTGAGCCAACAGAAAACTCGTGAAGTTCAAATCACTGAAGGAAGAGTATAAATTTAAAAAGTAATAGAAAGATAAGGATTATCAGAATATTGCTTTGATTTTGTCCATGAATAGCTAATAAAATGTGACTTTTTTTTTTTAGTTGCAGAAATTACTGTGGATAAAATATGTTAGAGAGCTGTGCAATCAATCATGCCTTGCAGAGGTTAGGAAGCTGTTCTGTGTCTCAGTAACAACAGTGAGCAGCACAGGAAATTGAGTGCAATGCTTTCAGAACACAATTTTAAAAATCATAATCAAAAAAACCCCACATACTTCACAAAGGGTAACTTTAAGATACACAGCCCCTTCCCACAAGAACTGATGAGGTTTTAGAGTTCCTGGAGGTTTAAAAGGTATTGAAAGTTTTTTGGTGTGGGGAAAAAAGTGCACCACCACTAGCAATGAAATACTGAAGATATTAATTGTGTTAAAAGAACAAAGTGACTATTTGGAGTGTGCTTGTCTGCTCTTATACTCCACCATAAGCACCTTCCACTGATCACGGGTTGGAGATGAGATGCTGTGGATGGACCTTTGAATAAACACAGCTGCACTCAGCCCTTGACAGCTCCTCTGCTGATCCTCTTCCATTTTAAGTGAAACCACGAAGATTACAACCTCCCCTTCCCTTTTCTGCACACCCTTTCTCCGAGAAAGTCTAGGCATGTGTCCTGCACATGCTACAAGAAGTGTCTGATGTGGACAATCAAAGCAGCAGGAGACAGGGGAAAGTGCAGGGTGCAAGTATAGAATAATTCAGATGTAGTCAGGATGCTCTAAGCCTCACTCCAGTAGCAAACCCCATTTCAGGAGAACTTTGGATATTTTCTTAAATGTATTGTGACTCATTGATGTGAAATGGGAAAAATAAAAGCATCTATTTTTCCCTTGATCTTTCCATTTTGATTGTGTTTCTGTAATACCTAACACAAAGGGAACATCATTTGAAGCTTGTAGTGCTAGCACTCGTGTTATTGCTATTATTATTAGATTGTAACTTTTAGCAGTGATGACTTATAAACTAGAGGGCCTAATGCAAGCAGGAGAGAAGGAGGCTGTAATTCAGTTCAGATAGTGATTTCACAAATGGGTTCCTCTCCACCATCCCAGGCATAACAAATCTATTTTTCAATGTCTCTTTTCTTTCAATTCCTTCTATCTAAACCTGATCCTTAAGAAACTGGGGGAGATGCAGAGGGAGTAAAAGTCAAGTTTAATGCCTATAACAATATTTTTTACAAAGACAGAAATAGTTATTTTAAATAATATATTTTATCTTTTTATAGTATATTTATCCTATTACTGCATTAATAATGAGCTCATTTGTCAGAGTTTGCTATCCCCCCTTAAGCAAATAACCCATTTCAGAAAATCGAGGTATTGCATTTCTCTTCTGGCATATACACAATATTTAACACTAAGACTAAATGAGATTTTTTCTTGGAAAGTTAGTCAGTTTTTTGCCTCATTGCATTATTAAAAGTAAATAAAAATTTTTTAATATAAATTCACAAATCTTTTAGCAAAGGAAACTATTTTAACAAATGTGGAAATAAAAAAATTATTATAAAACTAAATGCTTGGCTGGAAAATGCAAAGGGAGTTTATTTCTCCCTTTGTTTAATGATAGCAGGCATTTAAAAAAAAACTGTGCACCCTTTCAGGTTTTTTTTAAGGGTAGGAATAGCAATGGTTTAATTTATTATTAATTACAATATTCCCAAATCTTCGTTCGCGAAGCCTAGCCATGATGAATTACAATATCAGTGATTAAAGAAAGCAGTGTTCTGGTTTGTGGAGTAATAATGTGCTAATGCAAGAAGAATTTCAGATCAGAGGGGAAGATTCTGTATCTACATCATGTGATGTCTCAAAAAGACCACAGTATGACCACAACTCAGCGTGAAAATCAAAAAGCCTTGCTTGCCTCCTCTGGAAGCAGAAACATTCCAGCAAGGATCTCCATTGACTTTTGCAAGAGATGAATACCAAGTCAAAGAAAAAGGGTTCCTTTACCTACGTGGAGTTCTGTTTCCCTTCTCGTCCTCTTAGAGGGTAAGCACACACATGCAGATGTGAGGGCTGCAGAGGAAGACCACTCTGAAGCCCGTTAGAGGTCTGATCCGTGTCCTTTGGAAGAGCAGGAATTTTATGTCTATCTGCCAACACTGACTACATAATAAAAGCTCTTACTGTGCTGAACAGGGGTTTTCTCAATTTGTTGAATGGAAATACAAGTTTATTGCTACTCCTGCAAGTATGTTCATGTCTGTTTCTCTATGTGGAATCCTAATACTCTATTTATAAAGAAAAAATAGAGCAGAGGTTAAGAGAAGTGAATTTCCTTATGACTGAGAGATATAATAAATTGTAATAATAATTTTCAATTTTTCATACCATTCCTAATTCTAATTCTAATTGGGTTTATGCCCCATTTTTTTCATCCAGTGCTTATACTTTTCCCTAATCAAATTTGTTATTAATCTGAAAACTGAATCTATCACTATACTGATAGTTGATATATACTATACCTTGATCAGTTAGATACAGATTTTCCTTGTTCATATTGTTTGCCACATACATTCTTGGAAATGAAATTCTTTGTTTGATATTAAGATTTTCCAAACTGCAAGGAAACTCTGATCCTAAAAAAGACAGTTAGCACTTTCCAAGTAGAGAAAATCCTACCAATTTATGCTAAACGTTAAGGCTCTTGATTCCATTTGTTTCCCTTTCAAATTAAAAATAGGTAATTGTAAAAATGGGAATCTAAAAAATGACTGACAATAATTCTTCAAATCTAAATCATAAAACTGTGCACTGGTTTTGACAACTAACTACAAAGCAAGAAAAATAGTTTCATTTCAGAGCATTATCTCTCATTATCTCTCTGCTACACATGAGGCTTTCATCTTTTAATGCCTTTAATTATGACTGGTCCTGCAGCATATAATCACTCCTTTCTCATAAAAAGGATGGCACATTTAGGGACATCTTAGCCATTGAATCACAGAATCAGTTGGGTTGAGAAGGGCATCTGAGATCATCAATTCAAACCTATGAGCCAACACCCCCCATGGCAACTTGACCATGGCACTGAGTGCCACATCCAGTCTTTCCTTGAACACCTCCAGGGACAGTGACTCCTATAAATCCCTGGGGATCCCATTCCAACATCTAAGCACCCTTTCTGTGAAGAAATTATTATCTCCAACCTAAACCTCCCATGGGGAAGATTAAGACTATGTCCTCTTGTCCTATCACTAGTTGCCTGGGAGAAGAAGCTGACCCACACCTGGCTACCACCTCCTTTCCATCTGCAGCCTGGCTGCCCAAGAAAAGACATAGAAGTAGATCTGCAAACCCTTCATTTTTGTCCATTTGCAATCATCTGCAGGACTCTCAAGTATGAGATTTTCATGTGAGCAAGAGTGAAATAGTTCTGAGGACAAAGTCATTTCAGAATTACTATAATGGTAGAAGTGCTATTATGAAAATTTTAGCTAACTGCTCTGTATTTTATAAGAAAATAAGTATCAAAAACCACTTCAGGATCTGTTGTTAACACCCCTCAAGTCCCTTTGATGTGATAACTAAATCTAGGACATCAGAGCTACCCAGATCTGCCTTTAATTACCAGGAAAACAGTTAATATTTTGTATTTTGGGAGGGTATTTTAAATTGTTTTTATCTACCTAAACAAAATATGTTCTGACTCTCCTTTAGGGAAGCAAATATTTCCTTCTAATTTGAGCAAGACACTGGTCAGCTTCATAAAATGACTGCACAACACAAGTCAACAGGGATTTGGATACTGAAGGGAATTTTAGAATCCTCAAGAGAAGCCAAGGAAGATACTCAAGGTTTAAGAATAGAGTTGAATTTTCCCTGGAATTGGAAATTTTCTCTCCAAATTGCTTGTGATTTTTCAACAAGTGATCTGCAGAGGCAAACTTTTCAAAATTCCACTTTTGGATTGGGATCTTCCTGCAGAACACAACACTTAATTTGTTCTATATTATATTTTCCCACGTAAAGGAGTAATTTTTTTCAAAACTGATTAGCAAAAGTGTATTTTCATAGATTTAGCTGGCCTCCTTGTTCTACTTGCATAGATGTTAAAGGCCAGTCCCTGCCCAGCTCATAAACCACGACAGCTCATAAACCTACTTAGGAAAGAGGTGTGTCCTGCATCCTCAATGTCTGGTAATGTCCAACTGCATGGTAAGTTGCAGCAAGGAGCCAACTCAGCTCTTTCTCTTTTGGGACATTCCCCTAGCCTGGGTGAGGATCTTGTAGTCTGTGAGAATTCAGCAACAGTCTGTCCTAATATGTCATTAACCCTGCTTTTAGTAGAGGCTGGACAAGTTGACCTTCCGAGGCCCCTTCCAGCCCACATTATTATGCAATAATATTATTCCTGCCCTTCCCACCAGACCATAGCCCCAACTAATAGCTCAGCCCCACACTGCCACACCTACTCCCCTGCCATCTATTCCTTACTACTGAAAACCAGCACCTCGTCTCTGTTCCTCTCCCCATGCCAGCCAAGCCTTCCAGTCTTTCCCACATCTAGCACATACACCATCTCACCAACTTCATTCTCCCACTCTTACACTGTTTCTGTCCCCTGCCTAGGGGGGATTATATCCTGCTTTAGGATATAATCATGGTCCCTACTAGTTCCATAAAATTCTTACTGAAGCATGACTGATGTTTTTCCTCATTGATGATTACCAGGCTTTTCATGTGGGAAAAACTCCTGCGTGATGCTCACAGAGTTATACACATCATTCATGTGATCCTCAGGAATGTCTGGCCTTAGCAAACTTCAGCCACAGAGTCCCCTGTGGGAAGTTCCCTTAGAAATTGTACAGAAATTGGGTCAATAATCTCCTCTGTACAGATTTTCCATCATTTATATATGTGTGATACGAGGTCAGATATGGCTTTTAATCATCAAGCAGTTTGACTTAACTCATGGGATTCCACAACTATGAGCCCTTTCTCTCCTCTGCATCATTTTAATACTTGAAGCACAAAATCCTTTTGAAGTTAGGATGCTTTTAGTTCTGCCTTTTCTTATCAAGGGACCTCATTAGTGTCAGTCTTCTAAATTATCAACAGGCGAAGGGAAGCTCCACATGACTGTACGCCTTTTTTTGGCACACTGCATTGTATGTTTGTTATATAACTAAAATGCTTCCTAGGTTGCACCAGTATGGTTATAGAGTCTTTACTTTGGTACAGCCACATTCAAAATGGAGCTAAATGGTCTTACTTGTCCTAAAATTCGAAGCACAAAAAAAATTGGGGAGTTGTTTCCTCTGTGCTTTCACATGAGTTAGAGGCTGACACAAAAAGCAAACCACAGAATCAGAGTGGCCGAGTCTCTGAAGGGGAAGGTCCAAATCCACATTCCTTTTTCAGTCTCATCCTGCCTTGTGACCCCTCAGAAGGACAAAAAGAAGAGACTGCTCAACTGTGTACTTTGAAATGGAATCTAATCTTGAACAACTGCCCTCAGCCAAGGGGCAACCTCAACCATGTAGGCTCAGGTGTGTCACTGCCACAAGCTGTTCTTCACATGAAGAGTAGAAACACTCATGTTTTTAATTAAACATCCACTTTTCTTAGATTATTGCTGGCTTTCGAGGAACTACCACAACTGTGGCACAGGCACAGTCCTGACCCCCACTAAAGCAAAGTCTTCTCAGAATCAGTAGGCTATTGGAATCACTAGTGATGCAATCACAAATTCATGTATGATAGAAAATCTTAAAAAGACTTGAATCTGAGCTGTTTTATTGCAGGAGCTCAAACATATTTTAGTGCAGAAGGGATGAGTATCTTGCACTTTGCAAGATTGGGTAAATGTGAAGAAATACTACTAGTAATGGAAAAAGTGATGTTCTCTATCCCCTCCAAAATTCCTTTTCATCAAAATCAGACCAGGCCCATGGACAGCAGATGTCCAGTGCTGCTGCCTGAGCTCTCACATCCAGCCTGAAAACTCCATCCAGCTCCAAATTTCTCATACTGTGCTGTGCCACATTACTACATCCCTTTCTCACTTCCCTATCTCAGCTCTGTATGCCGCAATTCAGACCACTGATACCCTACAGCTATCAAATAACTCTCCTTGAGCCCAGACCTATAAGAGATGGCACCTTGCTGCTGCTGGTACCTGGCCATGGTTACTGCCACCGGGCCTGAGCTGCAGATTGACATTTTGGCTTGACCCTGGTCCTGTCTCACTACCAGACACTAGCCTGAGGGTCTGGGCTCTTGGCTCAGTGTGGCAGCTGTACTTTCCTTAATCACTTTGTCGGGTGCTGTAGGACTGGGCGCTGGCTGGAGTGGCCTCTGCTCTGCTGACCATATTTTCATGTCCCTGAAGGAACAATTGACCTTTGCTGCTCCTGGAGAGGTGGGAGGGTTTGTTTGCGGAAGGTGGAAGTCTCACCTGCAGCGCCCTGATAGAATGTACTCTGAATGTATAGTTCTTGGTTTTCACCTGATTTCAAGGCTGCTTTCTTGACCCATCACTGCCATCTTCAATTATGATCCTTTCTTCTAAACTACTTGAAACTGCTTTCTAACGTGGCAACTTAGCAAATGCTGCATTTATTCGGCCGAAACTTTTATGAATGCACTAACTAGATTCGTACCAGAAGAAAAGCTTTGGTGACACCTTGCACAATCCATCTCTTCCAATTTGATGTCAAACCATTAATATAGCTTTCCAGTAAGCTGTATCTGTCCTTCAATTCTTCACATTTATGTTGTATTTTTTCCTTATCTTCATTTTAACAGCGCCACGGAAGATTTTTACTAAAATTGTGACACGAGGTTTCATATAGGAGAAGAGCTAGCTTATTCTGAAATAATTCATTTTTGATAAGACCATGTTGATATTTTTCACTGTGTTAGTTCCTAGTTGGTTCAAAAACTGTTATCAGTTTCAACAGCTTTTTGGGAATCAGACTCAGATTCTCTGAATTATATGGTGATAGCTCATGGTGTACACCACCCAAAGAAAAACCAAACAAAAAAAGCCCTTCACTGTGTTTAATCTTCCTTCATCCATTCAACAGCTCTCAGAGTTAACTGACTGCTTCTCTTCGACCAAATCCTCAAAGTATCAGAAGCTGAACTTCATTTGTTTATGCCTATTTCAATTCTTCAAGTACAGATACTTTCCAACCTGTTTTCTTTCCATTCCTGTCCAAGCCTTTGTTAGTTATACAAACCCAAGGTAATCATTCGGCTATAGTCTAACAGACAGAAAAGACCTTTAACACATTTGCCTTCTTAACATTGGTTCTTTTTAGTTTTTCACTTTCTTTTACCCTTTGCCCTAGCTTTGTTTTAATTTTTCTGACTCTGTTAATAACCTCTTGTATCTATTCTTTCTTCTCATCTTTGGAAATCTGATTCATTTTATGCTTTCACAGGATTCCTGCTTCCCTATATTCTTTTATATTTTGTTTTCTTGGCCTCTAAGCTTCACTTCTGACAGTGATGGCTGATAGCCAACAGCAAGCCAAGGGTGCAAGAAATTGAATTGAAGTGGCATTGTCTTGTGAAATATCTTTTGCAACATTCCCATTCCCCAGGCATTCAAGCATCTCACAGAAGACCACAGTTTCAGTGCAAGCCCAGGGCTTTTCTAAAAGCAACCTGTTTAACACTTCGGAAATAAATGTAAGGAATAATCAGACATGAGTTTAAAAGAAAAGTTTTTGTTTTTAAAAGAACTCTGTATTTTAGAAAAGCATCATAGAATGCAGAAATGCAGTATATTTTCTTTCTCATGTTTATAAACCCCCTTTTACCTATTTATGTTTAAACTGAAAGTTCAAACTGCTTGTGTCTTTCCATTTAAAAGAATTTATCATCTTCTGTTCAGATTTCATTTATTCCATGACTTCCCTAGTTCTGAATCATCAAAATCCTTTCCTAAATTGTTTTACACAGACAAGAAATGTAATCAATGAATAATTATTACTCATAGGGTGTTACATACTTCAATGTTATGATTTGTGATTTTTTTTTTTAATTTTGTTTGTTGGTTGGTTTAGAACAGGGTCCTACAGTACAATCTAGTCACCTACAAGTAAAGCTCAGAGTATTCGTGGTAGTACAAATTCTTTAAAACCATCTACTGCTTTATCCTTTGCTCTGTCCCTGAGTCCTATTCCTTGGGTGAGACACTGCTCTGCATGAGGGATGTTTATACTTTGTTCTGCCCACATAAATGTTCTATAGCAAAGGCTTGACATTAAGCTCTAGCTAATATTTGCTAAACTTCTTATCTCAGATTAAGGTGTGGCTACACAATGCTGATTAAACAGCCATTTAAAAACATTCCCAAAGTTTTCCAGGAGGCTAAATATAATATACACCAGAAGATTCTGATTAGCTCTTCCAACTTTAATAAGCTTTTTTTCCCTGCATAGGTCTTTTCCCCATTGTTATAAATTATATATAATAGTTATGTATACAGCTATTTTAACCCTTTTGGGTTATGGCAAATGATAATACCTCTAGCAATGCTATATTTTCATATGTAATGCCCATTTCTCCATAGTGGCCTTGGGTATCAAGTATAGCACTCATTGTCATTACTGAAATTTAGGATCCAAGTGCCAAAGTAGAGTTAAATGATGATTCTTCCTCAGAAACAGATATGCAGCACCTAAAACAGGTACTAAACCCGAAATCTATAATGATTGATCTGCAGTAGGAACATTCTGCTCTTGTCTTCAATTTTTATGACTGAAGCTATTGAAACAACTCATTTAGCAAAACTAACACTGGAAGCACATCGGAGGCTTAGACCAGATAAAGAAAGAGAAACAACAAAAGGTCTTTTTCTGGAACTGGGAGTCGTTGTGCAAGGAGTTGTGAAACTGAATAAAGGATAAATAATAGCTGAATGATAATTATGACCTCAATTACGCAGTCATAGTATGGGAAGGCAGGTTTGCTCCTCTTTCAAATAATCATTTTTAGTATATTAATTATGCAAAAGGTTGCATGCAAATAGAATTTCAGCTCCTAAAATGTCAAATAACTAGAAATCATTTGGGGAACTAAATAATGGCTTCTTTGCAAATGTCGAACTACTAAAAACAACACAACATTTTTCAGAAACCTTCTACTAACCAAGTCACTTAAACAGATAAAATAGTGGTTCAGGAAAAAAAAAGTCTCTCAACTGCTAGTTACAAATAGATAATTGCTAGCAAAATATGCCACTTTTCCTACGCTAAATGCTCTTGACCATTTGTGCTGAAGGCAGTGTATATTCACTCAGAGAAAAACCATTTGGAAGAAGTAGTGATGTGAGAAGAAAATACACTTTTGACTTCACAGTCTACTGTAACACTGTTCTGATGGGAAAACAAGAAAGTTGTCTCCAAAGTGTTATTTTGTCATAAAATGAGATCAGCTCAGTAGACTGTATCAAAGAGTCAGGTCTATTTTTATTTATTCCATATCAACTCAGAAGAGATATTGCATATATTTAGACATTTTAATTCAATAAAGTAAGTAGTCTCATGGAGGTGTTCATCTTCACTATGTGTTGTTTTGTAAACCGAGTTCTTGAATTTCTTTTGAACTTTAATCTTTCCTGTCACATAATACAATGTGATAATGTGTATCGAGATATTGATTCTGATAAGAAGAAATATGCTTTTTCAATATCTAAGCAGCCATAAAGAACAAGGTGCAAATATTGATTTGGTATATTGCTATCATTCTTTACTTAAGAGTGTTTCCTGAGACAGTAATGCCAGTGGTCAATGGTGTTACAATGGTTATTGCTGCAGCATGGGCTGCAGCTGATCTGACACTGAGACAGCCATTAACATGCTTTGAAATAAAATCATTAGATATATGTCCAGAGCTAAAATTAGACAATAATGTTTATCAGCAAGCTTGAGGAATAATAGTGGTATAAAAACAGTTCAGTAGACTTGTGGTACAATAAACTGCTATTGCATTTTGCCACAGAATGATATCTTGGAGCACAGTAAGTAAAAAATCCACATACGACAGGATCCAGTAGGTCTTTACTTCTTCTGGTTTAGGTTTTACTTCTATTTTTTTCTCTTTTCACACTGAAATGGGAATATGTTTATACTAGGTAATTAAGAACCCAGTACTTGGATTCTTAATCCTCCAGCAGGAGGGAAGAATGTGGTTGTTGTTCAGAAATAGAACAGAGATAAGAGCTATGTTTTTATGCTGGGGACACGGATGCCCAAGTTAGACTTACACTCTGCAACTTTCTTTGCCACATGGCACACTAGACACAGTTACTCTTGAGATACCCTCATCTTTCCAGTGGTAAAACTGCAGTCATTGGAAATACATAAACTGTTCTGTGCAAATGAGCACAGAATTTTGTTCCACAAAATAGCTTCGCTCCAGCACATCATAGGTAAACATTGTAATGCTCAAACACAGTTACCCCATGTCCACTTTAAAATTTCAGATCCTGGACTGAGGAGCAGAAGGTGAATGTGCAAATAGATTCAAAACAATGAATATGAGAAGATGGCATACCGGCAAACACTCTGCTGGGAGAAAACATTAACAGGCAACACAAGTGGTAACTTCATAAGGCTGCTCATAACTAAATGTTCCCAGGTGTTTTTACATCACTACAGTTAATTAACCACTCTTCCATAGTATTTAATGGTTAACAAAGAGCTCTTTGAGATGCTTGATAATAGCTCCCAGTATGTAAAACAGGGATAACCATTCAGTCTTTTTAAACCTCTGCTTTTCTAGACAAGCACGCCATAACAAAAGGGGAAAAAAATGGTTGTCAGAAAGAGCTAGAAAGTGTCAGAAAGCTTCCATCAGACTAATGGAGCCCATAAATGATAGCAAAACACAAGATAATGGTGTACTTGCAAGCCTTCATCTTTAATGATGCTGAAATTTGAGACCATTTTGTTTGTACATTTGGAAAAGTGGTATAAGAATCCTCAGAGGCAGTACTGTCAACACTGCTCTTCTTCTTTAAACTAAAGGGTTTTCTTCTTTCAGAGTTGTTACGCAGTGGTTTTAGGCTGAAAGCAAGGCATTTTTAATGCAATTCGTACAGGAACAAAGCAGACAACTGGGCCATGGGGAGGACTCTCACTGCAGAGGTGTGAAGAACACAGGGCTGAGTTTCCATTAAGAGGCTGGGACCTGCTGGGCAACCTGGGGCTGGGTTTGTAAATCAGTGTGGAGGCAGAGGAGATGTGTGGAAGGCAGTCAGCAAAAGAAGCCTGACTCTGAAAGTGACTCATAGAGTGAGGGATAGGGAATCAGAGAGAAACTATGGCTGAGGTCTGAACTGGGAAGGTCTGGAGGGGAAGAAAAGAATTAGGAGCTCCCAAGAAAGAAAAAGAGGATGAGCATTTTGAAGGATGTGAGCTGGGTGCATAATAGAAAGTGGTCTCCAAAAAGCAGAGTTTGTAATATTTGTACCTTTTTAACAATAGATGAAAAGAAGGAAATGTTTGTTGCCTCATTTTCCTACATCTTTGTGAAATGTGCTGGTTTGGACTGGGAGAGTTATTTTTTCACAGTATCTAGTATGAGGCCACAGTTTGGATTTGTGCTGGAAATAGCATTGTTAACACAGGAATATTTTCATCATCACCAAGCAGCCCTTAGACAGAGCCAAGGCCTTTTCTGCTTCTCACCCCACCCCACAACTGAGGAGACTGGGGATGCACAAGGAGTTAGGAGGGGTACAGTTAGGAGTTAGGAAGGGAAAAGCTGACCCTGGCTGAACCAAAGGGACATCTTATACCACATGGCATCAGCATGTAAACCTGTGAGAAGAATAAGGAAGTGAGGAGACGTGTGGAGTGATGGCATTTGTCCTCCCAAGTCATGGGACCTGTGGCAATGTGATGGTCGCTAGCAATGAAGCCTTGTTTTCCTGGGGACGGCTGAACATCTGCCTGCCCACGGGAAGTGGGGAATGAATTCCTTGTTCTGCTTTGTTTGCATGTACAGCTTGTGCTTTCCCTATTAAACTACCTTTATCTCAACCCACAAGTGCTCTCACTCTTACCCTTCTCATTCTCTGTCCCATCCCATTGTTGGGGGCAATGAGTGAATGTCTGTGTGGCGTTTAGCTGCCTGCCAGCTTAAAGCAGGCACAATGTAGTATTATGTAAAAAGCTGAGTAGAAGCATTTAGTTACGGCCTGTAAACAGCTGGTAGAAATGCTCCTCTACATATAATCCCCAAGGAGGACTTAGGCAAAAATTGAATATGGGATTCATACTGTCCTTACTGAGGACATAGTTCTGTTCTTGAGAAGATAGATGCCCTTGTAATGTGCCTTTGTGATCTCTTTGTCTCGGTTGCAGTTTGAAACTAGTTCCAGACAAACAATTTCTACAAGTATATATTTTTCAAATATCTGGAGCAAAAGTATTTTAAGTACTGGTTCAATAAAAATTCTCTTTCTTCCTCTTCTGTCAGTTTTGAAGGTAAATTTTGGGGGTTTTTTTACTCTTTACTTTTTATCCCTGCTTATATATCTTTCCATTATGGTATAATCCTGTCAGATTAAAAAAAGAAGCAATCAAACAAAAAAAAAAATTCACAGAAAGAAAATCCCATTTATTTTTTGAGTGACTTCTTGTCGACTATGAACAAATACGGAAGAATATAAGTGCCCTGGCTGAAAATGACCAGGTAAGTGTGGCCACTCATCTATATGCAGTGTTTTCCTGAAAGCATACTTTTCTTTGGTACAAAAAGTATTAGCGAGAAGTCATTAAAAAACTCCTAAATATTGATGTGAGGAAATGCAGCAGCAAGGGGATTAGGAGAATTGCTTTAAAGCATAAGCTTGCAGCATGTAGACAATTATGACTCACACATCTGTGCTGTCCTCAATGAACTTAGCACTGTAATCAACAGTATATACATTTGTCTCCTTTCCATCAGGTAAACCAGAAAAGGTTTAGTCACATTTTCCATTTATCCTTCAAATTCTGTGAGGTCAGTATGTCCCACAGTTATTTTAGATGCAGCAATACTGCCTTTCCATTCATTTTAAAATAAGTTCCTAGTGGCTCCCTTCTGGGAACAGATTTTCTGCCTTGTTTGGGTTTCTGTATGTAGCTTTTAATCAAAATATACAGTGTAGCTGGCTAAAATCCTACACTCCCTCTATATTACTGTGCTATTATTAATAATAGGAAGGAGCAGCAGCCACCTGTTGTTCTTTCCTGGTGGCCGAGGGGGACAGAAGGGGCTGAGAGGCACTGCCAGGGCAATGGGTGAGGTGAAGGAAGCAGAGGTGGTGGGAATGTGATGGTGAAGGTGCTGTCTGATGGGACACGGGAAGAACGCAGCAATATTGTGGGGGATACGATGCATTTCCTCAGGAAAACAGGCTTCGGTTGAACTGTCGCTTAAGGGACAAGTATGTTCAAAAACTTCTGTTTGAAAGGAAATAAGAACTTACATATTTTTAAAGGAATACTGGGAAAGATTTGCAACTATCTTTGTTTTTCTTTTTTTTTTTACTGATTAGGCTTCTTTGTCAAATCAAAATCAAACCTAAAGAGGAGTTTGAATTTCTGCAAGTTAACAAATTTGTCATTTTTCTTGGAAAATTATTTCTAACCCTTTAAATTTTCGTTCTTTTTTCTCTTCTTTTTTTCCCCCCACTTCTGATTTGTTTAGTTTATTGTCATTTCATTCATGATATACTGGTGAAAAATTGCTACAGAATGCCTGCCTGCCTTATCAGTTATGACCAGGTAGAGTGGCTAGGTTCTGATTCCAAATTTGCTTCAAAGTGTGGACATTAATAGAACATTTATAGAGGCTAATTGGTCCACTACCCAGTATGGAGCTTCATGCAGAGGTTCCTTGCCAACAGTGTAAATATTTTAATATTGTAAATATTACACCTGATTTTTACTTGTTGCCTGTACTGGGATAGAGTCAGCAGGATTATCTGGATCCAGGTCAGAGCTTGCTAAGGTGTGTTAGCTTTCACATTAAATCACATTACCAGCATAAATAACATATTTTTATGCTACAAGGCCTGAAGTAGGAACCAAACAGTACTTTGCATGCTTTGTTACCTCAGATACTCACTGTTTTGTGGTAATAGTTTAAATAAATCATTTTCAAACAATGAATACTTAAAATTAAGCCTCTAGGATAGTATTTAGAAGACTTGTTTCTGCTCTTGAATTTGCAATAGCTTCTGCATTTGACCTTTGGCCAAGATAATTAGGGCTTTGTTTTGCGTGTTTAATTCACCGTCTGTGAAGTGGTGATAATGTTTTATTTGGCTAGTAAGAGGTAAAAGCATTCATGTTTGTAATGAGTTGAAATACCGTGGTAATAAAAGACAGTGGAGGGTAAGCAAATGTGTAGAGTTCTTTTGCTCCCAAAGCACCTTGTGTTTTCCCCTGGTTCTCCTGGAAATAAAGCTATTTTTCTTCTCTACCAGACATAGAGTTTAAGGTATTGGTATGACGTTCTTCTGGCCAAAATCTCACAGTAAATAAAGAGTGTCAATGGAGTCTAGCTCTTGCTTCAGGCAGCATAGACTTCAAAGCTAGGTCTTGCTCAGGAATTTATTTAGGCATGTTTTGAAAATTTCTAAGGATGGAGATTGTCCTTTCTCTCTGGGCAGCCTGTGACAGTGCTCAGCCACTCTTGTGGAGTTGAATTTTTCCTTCTGTCTGCTTGGAATTTCCCTTCTTCAGTCCGGATATTGTCTCCACTCTTCACTTCATGCATCTCTGAGAAAAGTCTGACAGTTTTCTCTTTAGCACCCCTTTGGGTGGAAGAACACAGCAATTACATCATCCCAAGGCTTTTCTTCTTTTCTGAAAGCCATTTAGGCTTTTAGAGAAATTTGGATGAGGAGGTGGTTTTAGATTTAGTATTTTTTTAGCTCTGAGGAAATAGACTGCTTTGAAACTGAATAGATATGTATCTGCAAACATTATTTTTTCCCATGAATTCTGGAAAGAAATAATCCCATTGTGAATCCTTATTTTTAAAAACTGATGTGTCTTAATTTCACTCACAGAAGAATCACATCATTTTCTCAGAACCCTTTATAGAACTCATGGTGGTTATATTAGCATTAGATTTTACATTCAAGAATGAAATAAGTAAGAAAATCTTCTCAGTGCTAAAAATAAATAATCTCAAGAAAGGTAATGGCAAGCTGATGGCCAGCAAAGTGACACCAATGAGGCCTTACACTAAGTTGCCCTGCTACCATGGAGCTTAGAAAATAGGCAGACTATGTCAAAACTCTGTGATATCTCTTCTTCCTCTTCTTAGGTGTCAGGATAGGCACTGTGGAGGAACACAAGGTCTCATGAATCGGTGGACAATTTAACAGAAGACCTGGAAAACTTATTATTTCTAAAATATTTCACCTCATAGTCACGTTTTCCAGAGTTAGGTAATTACTGTTGCACTTTGTATCCATCAAGTCCATGTTCATTAACATTTGTTAAAAATTATTTTGCATATATTTAACAATACGAGATAGGTATGAAGCCCTTAAGATACAGAGCAGTCCTTAATTTAATGAGAAGAATGCCTACTATCTCTTCAATAAATTAGAAGAAAAATTTACTTTTGAGGAAAACAATGGAGAAAACTCTTCAGGAGTACTGGAGAGAGACTGCTCATAAAGTTAGTGTGCTTCACAGCTAAAATCTTCCTGATGATTCTGCTTAAAGTGTAAGGAGATCACATATGTGATAAATCACCTTAAGAAAACTTCTGCAATTTCTTTGATGCATAGGGGAAGCAGGACAGGCACCTTTTTGCATAAGAAAATTAAGTGGTTTTTTTTTTCTTTCATTTCTTCAGGTGTGACATTGTGCAATTGGTTTAAATAAATCCTTTCAACCCCTTCCTACCCTTTTTAATGCTAGTGTAGTTAGAGCTGAATGGCCTTACATAGTTGTCACTCTTGGGGTGGACACGACACACACAGACAATGTTTTGGACAGTGTGTAATAAAAGCTTTTATTAAACAAAACAGCTTCTTTTTATAGACTTTTGGATGTTATTATTTGTGTTATATGATTATTGGTTACTGTTAACTACAATATATTACCATTGGCTACTTATAGTATAGGCATTCAAGAATTCAGAAAAATACCAGGTGTTGATATGTTGCTGGTTTTCTATTGTTTAACTTTCTTGTTTCTGTTGACACTACATTTGCATGGGTAACAACTAATTGTTTTTCTTCTCACAGGCTTTTCTCAAGAATAGAAGTTAACTATGTCCAAATTAAGGTTTGTGAAGCCATCAGATCAGCTGTCAGCCTCAGCATAAGGTCAGTGACTAACTTCAAGCTATCCCCCATCTAGGAACAATGGAGGAGACAGCTGCAGTTCCAGACAAGGAATGCTTAGAGGGCAGTGAGCATGAACCAAACCATTTGAGATGGTTGTGGGTAGTATTTGCATGTTGGCATCACATACATTACAATGACAAGAATCTTTATTGATATAGGCACAATATTATTAGTGCAGTTACTGACTCACACGTAGCACAACCAGAGAAATTGTTCTGTGCTTCTGTATATCAAATGTATATGTGTAACAAATAATGCCTCCTTTTCACTTCTTGACAGACAAAGGGCTCTTAAACAAAGGGTGCATCATCATGGAAAAGTTGATGTAGTGTTTTGTCATTCTGGTTTCATGACTGCCTCAGCCATTTTTTGTGGCTGTCAATAACAAAGCTGACACTCTGAGGAGCTTCACAGTTGGACACTATACCTGAGTGTTGAAATCAGGAACTGAGGCCAAGCATTCAACTCAAATGCTGAGTTATGCTAATTTTGATGACTTTAAATTTCTTTAACACTTGAAGCCTATGATTAAAGGTGTGTAAATGAAGGGTAACTTCAGAAATGATAGCCAAGTTCTAGACTGTACATTCAATACTATGTGATATGTGATCACAATCCAATTGCAAGTCTGGAAGTCTGGAAAGCTCTATTCAAAATAGACTTCCATTTCCAGTTGGAAAAGTAATGAAGTAAGATTGGGTTTTGAGGTAGCAATTTAGACACCTGGGCTTTTGGTGCATTTGAAGCTTCAAAACTGTTCAAAACACATATACACAAAAGAGGGAACATTTCCTTCTTTTTGAGAGTTTTAGGCAGGTACTTCCAGATAACCAGTTACTTTGTTCAGGGAAATTATGATTGCCTTTCTTCATCTACAACAAGAGAGTGTACACTACAACCACTTGAGAATTGCACAGCACTGCTTAGTGATTATCAAGTAATGGCTGATTGCTGTTGCTAATGGGTTCACTTTTGATGTTGTTTGTGTCATGTCACTTCACATGCAGGATTCTGAAGAGTTTTGCTGAACAGGAGAACAATGTTAAAAAAACCTGTCCTAGAATTCTATTGTTTGTGAATGTAGGGGGTGTAAGCTACAGGAGGGACACAGGCTGCCATCATCATCTCTGCCATCATCATCGCAGATAGAATGACAGAAAAATTATAAAAAAAGATATGGAGCTTAGAATGATGTAGTTCTTCAAAGAACAAATAACTGCTTTCTTGTTATCATGCTCCTTCTTGCTATTTGATATCAAGTTATTAATACTTCATGAGTTAGTTTTTATTTTTCAGTGTTATCTTCCTGCACTGCAAGTAATTCTCCAGTGAGTACTAACAGTTATTGCTCATGTACTGAGGGCGGATTTTTATTTACATAAAATCCATAGTTTCTTTCTGCTTTAAGGAATGATCTGTGAAACTGAGTTAAGTATAGATTGTGCATGGTACTAATTGTTTTACTTTCTTTTGTGTATTATGGCAAATGTTTTGCATAGAGCTTCTGAAAATGTCTATGTATTTACTTTTTGGGTTTATGTCTTAAAATGTTAGTTCTGTTTCAGCATGATTGAAGATATTTCTGTCAGGACAGTTTCTTCATAGGAATCATCCCTGTTCTGAAACACTCTGGAATATTTTTCATTAAAATAGCTAGTCACATGTGTTGGCCTCTTCAGAACTGATGGAGCTTGGGTTTATTTGTATATTTTTATTTTCTTTTTCTATGTTGGGATTGCATTGGTGTTAGCAAATAATGGTTAAAATAACTTCCAGAGATAAATTACTTGAGATGGGATTTAAAAAGGCTGAGAGGTCTAATAAGAAAAAATAATTAGTGAAGCAAAAAAGCAGTGCAAACAGAAGAGCTGGTGTCTGTTGGCAGGTCAAGAAACAGAGCATTCACTAGAAGACCCATCTTCCAGTTTCATGGTTTCTTCAAAGGACGTTGTCCTACATCTGCAACATCCCTGACAGGCGTTTTAATGGCCAACATTTTATGCTGGGGGAGAATGGTGCTACCCATTTCTTTCAATGAACCTGATCCCCCTTCTATAAGCAACATCTCTGAAATAAGTCTTGATGTCTGTATGTACAATCTTCTAAATTAATATTGTGACCAATAAGTTTATCACTTTTCCTCTTTATTACATGTATGTAATTAATGAACACTCAAGTTTGACATTTCAAGTAGAATTGCCTAGTATGAGACTGAAAGTTTTGCCTTCTTCTCCTATAGCTCCTTCTCCCAGTGTAGCCATAAGATCTGGGTAGCAAATATTTTTAGAGAGAGATATATATGTGTTAAAATCCTCTCCAAAAAATCCCCCCCTAAAAAAAAAAAAAAAACCAACCAAAAAAACCCCAAAAAACAACAACTTTGCTGTTCCATGATTAAGCATTATCTGTTGAACTGAATAATACATTTCATTTCCTCCAGAATGCCTGTAAACACAAAACCAATTTTCCTTCTCTGCCAAATATAATTAAAAATTGTGGATCATTCTTGGAGAAGAGAAGCCACAGTAGTTTGTAAAAATAGATTCACAGGAATTAATTTTAATAGTTTTTGTCGTGCTATTACTGAATGCACGTGGAGAAAGTACTGAATATAGTTTGTTTTATGTAGACCAAGATTTAAAAAGTCTCTGAAGCTAATTATACAGGGAACATTTTAGTGCAAAAGGATATTACTTATTTGCATAGTGTTAATAGACATATTCAGAACAGTGCTGGAATTGGAAAAAAAGTACTTATTTGCACTTTTGGAAATTCAGGAAGGTTTCTAGGCTGATCATAGGATGATAGAAAAATTCTGGTCAAGAGCGACTTTGGGAGTCTTACCTATTATTCAAAAAAGCACCAACTATGAGGTCAGATCATAAGACTTTACCTAGAATGGCCTTGAAAATATCTGAGAATGAAGACTGCATAACCTCTCCAGGCAACTCCATCCACATCAAGCAGATCATCATCATCAAGCATATCATCAAGAAGATACTGGAAAGTATCTCCTCCTACCCAGTCTGAGTCTCTGCTCTTCCAACTTACACGCCTTGTCTCGTCCCACTGGCGCACACATCTGTGATCTTCTTCCATCTTCTTGATGACATCCTTGTAGGTTTCAGAAGGCTGCTGTTAGATAGGTGTCCCACCTCAAGCCTTCTCTCCAGGCTGACAGGCTCTGTTCCCACAGATGTTGGATTCTGCTGCTCTTCTCAGGTACAGATCCACAGGCATTCAAGCTAGTGGTGCTCCTGCTCGTTGATGTTATTTGTGGTAGAATTGTGTAACAATAGACAAGAAACAATGTAACTTAATAAGAAGGGAAAAAAAAGGAAAATGGTACATTTGAAATAACAAACTTGGAATCAACACCTGCTTAGTTAAAGTGAGTTTTCAGTCCGTCTCTTGGCACAACAAATGTGACAAGTGAATGCAAAACAGAGAATGTAAAATTGTTCAGTTAAAAGCATATCTAAATCCCACATACTTTTTCTCTGAAATAACTGCCCTCTTTACAAGCCGTTTTCATCCTTCACACCTGAGTAGACAGGCTGTGAGATACCCTCATTTCTGTGCCACAAACAAAAAAGAATTCTAGGAAATTTCTTATCCTGAAACCATTCAGTACTTTAAAAAAAGAATATAAAATAATAATAAAAATTATTATTCATGAAACTTAGTAGTATGTATGTATGAATGCATTTATGTATTTTTAAAATAACAACACTGTGGGTGAGTTTGTAATGGTATACCGAACTTAATTTTTAATGTCTTCTGATAAATGTCATTAATGTTTTCATCAGCATGGAAACAGATATTTGAAAAATATGTACTTGTAGAAATGGTTTGTCTGGAATTAGTTTCAAACTGCAACCAAGACAGAGAAGAGATCACAAAGGCACATTACAAAGGCATCTATCCTCTCAAGAACAGAACTATGTCCTCAGTAAGGACAGTATGAAACCTATATTCAATTTTTGCCTAAGTCCTCCCTGGGGATTATATGTAGGGGAGCATCTCTACCAGCTGTTTAACCTGATTTGTGTAACCTGAAGATTATTTTCTCCTTGGAGCAGTCCTGGCAGTCTGATACAGGAGCTAAAAATGAATAAGAGGAGAACAAGCGGCAGGAAACTTTCAAAAGGAATGGTACATATTGGACTGAGGTGGTTGAACAGGATTATTAAATTAAAAATTCAAAATGGTATCTAGTGGCCGGTTTTCTTCAGTGAACTTTCTTTCCCAAAGTGTATAAATATATTAGAACTGAGAGCGACAAGTGGATAAGAATCAGCATCCAGTAGTTTCATTTCAATGTTGGTTTTCATTTTATGATAGGCTTTCTTTGCAATACTTTTAATTTTAATAAAATAAATAATTTATAAATAAAATAAATAAATCTGTACATTGTGACACTTAGCTGGTTGCTGCTGAAGTCTGATGTCCCAGAGAATCTGCAGACCTGCAGGTGCTGAGTTGAGACTAAATGCGATGAAATATCCATAGTAGGTAAGTTAGCAAGCAATACCTTGATAATGTAGATAATTTCTCCTGAAAAAAAAGAATTAACAAAAAACTAACAGAAAATAGAAAATTTCTGGTCAGTAAGGCAAAAGCAAACCTTGCTGTGGTATAAATGGCTAAGGTACTTCCCATTCACAAAAAAACATGCTAATTCTGCTGATGATAGTGTCACTTTGATTTTTCTGTATACTCAGTCCTTTGGAATGAAGCAGGAGCTTTCAACTCAACTCCTTCCCATCCATACAGCCACACACACGATATGTTTTTGTTCTGTTCTGTTCTCATGCTCATTCCCAAAGGGAATCACCAGCTAGCTGGAAAAAGTCACTAGCAAGGTTTGTTTATTATTATTTTTCTGCAAGACTAAATAATGTATATTTCTACTTTTAGACTAATAATGTCTTTTGAAAATGCAAGTTTCCAGCACTGTTCAACTTAAGCCCTTTTTTTTCCTTCCTATTCTCATTACAATTCTGGAATCCTATTTAACCATAAATTGCAGTCTCTTTCACTCAATGCATGTTAAATACTGCAGAAAATTTGGAACCCAGTACTGTCTAAGCAGCTTAGGACTGCTCGTTCCATACGGTTCTGGAACCAAAGTGCACCTGTTGTATCTGAATATCACTCTGCCTCCCCATCCTACCTTCATGTAATATATCACCTCACACAAGACACCTAAGAGCAGAAATTAACTAGATGGTCTATATTTATTTTATTCACTCTAGTTCAACGGTATAGAAAAGTATCAAATGACATTGTGTAAGGTTCATTGGTAAGGTTCTTTCAAAAGAACACGCTCTTAAAAGTTTAAATTTCACCAGATGAACCATCAGAAAAGGTAAAAAAGTAACATGGAGAAGACAGAAATAACACAATATGGTGCAAAATCCTTTTAGAAAATATGTCTGAGAAAATCTGTAGTTTATGAAGACTACAGTTAGACCACATGTGATGTGATATACAAAGCTTTTTAAAAAAATAATTATGTTATAAAACTCCTCTTGTATTTTTCTTATAAAGAAACCAGAGAGCATTCTTTCTGGCTTCCTGTTTGGAATAGTATTTAGATAAATATTTTATGCCTTCCATAGCTGTAAATATTGCTGTGTTAAAATGATTTAATAGCCTTTTCTGCTTGGATGGGAGCCTGTCTCCATGTGGGCATTACACACTCTGCATTCACCATTTTGCAATCCACTCCTTCACCTTCTTATGACAGAAACTCTTTGGCTGCTGTACCAATTCAAATGAATTCTCAAATCTGAATTAGATACGAGCTTAGCCATGCAAAGTGTGGGCAGCATTGTGCACCTGAGAAATGTTAACAGAAGCCAGAACACTAAGCCAGAAGTAACTTTCACAAGCTGGCAAGAAATGCCAAGAGGAGTGATGAGACCTTGGAGCCTAAATTCTGTATTTTAATTTTTTTTTTCAGGAAGACGATGAATGTTTTGTTTGACAAGATGACTTGCAGAGGTGAGTCCCAACCAGTATTATTCTATGAATCCGTGATTCTGTGACTCCAGAGGGAGGAAGTGACCATTACTTCAGTCTTTGTGCCACATTGATGACTAAAATCTGGAATGCCAGTTTGTACCCGTGGTGTTGCCCTGGAGAGATCAGCTATAGCTGTTGCTCTGGCCAGACTCCACAGTAAGAGGAATTTGTGCTTGGCATGTGGAATACACACAATTGCACCATCACACCCACTTCTGAGAGCCCACCACCTATCCGTAAGGACCAGTTCGAGCTTGGCAAGACCACACACAAGGGGCGTGATTACAATAAATGTCCTCCCTTCCCTTCACCTTTGCCTTTCTTCCCAATGGCACCTGCAGTGTCTTCAGCATCCCACTAAGCTGCTCCTAGGGCTCAGCTGCTCTGCCAAGTCAGACACAGCACAGATGGACAGCAGTGGTAGAGGTGGGGCAGGTGTAAAAAGATCTGAGTTGGCTTCTAAACAACACTTAGAGCAAGAGGATGAATTGGAGCTGCATAAATTCAGTGTGCAGAGAGACTTTGCACGGTTGGTACAAACCCATGAATAATGCAGAATCCAGGGAAAGTCAAAATGTAGTGAACTTGGCCAGGGCTAAAGGTTTGCCTTGGTAGTGGCTGGAAGAAGGCAGAGAAAACCCATTTTTGACAGATATGAGGAAAGATTGAAGGTCATGGGTGCTCATGCAGGAAGTGGAGTTCTTTGGCCACTGCCACACAGGCATGGATGGTCTCATACCTCTGCCTTCCCTATCAGCAGCTCAGATAACTAAGGAAAGAATATACAAATAAAGGAAACGTGTAGTGATAAATGCCCCAAATACTTTTCCAGCATCAAGGAATTACAGCTTGGAAACTTGCAAGTGCAGAAGTGCCTTCTCTGTATTTTACCACTCCATAGATGTCTCTCTTTCACACTATCCCTTCTCCCTTCAAGGCTGTGCAAACCATCAGTCCTCACCAGCAGCGGGCAAGGAGTTCTATAGTTTAACACCAGGTGAAGAACCTCCTCCTTTGACTGGTTTGAACCTGTTACTTATTAGATTTTGTTGGTTCCTAGGGTTTTTTTGGTAGAACCAGTGACACGTATCCTCTCTCTCTCCCTGTGCACTTTTGATTTTGTAGGCTTTTTTGGTATATTTTCCGTTACCTCAGTCATCTCCAGCCTAAATGGAAAAGTTATTGTCAAGTTTTTCTCATACAGAGGCTTCCCATACCCTTTATCTTCACTGTTGACCTTGTCCATATGTTTTCCAATCCTGCTATAGCCTTTTTTGCAGTTGAGTTGTATAGAGGAGGAAGTTGGCAAGGAAAAGTTTGAGAATGGCACAGCAGCAGCATGACAGTGTCTTTTATTCCCTATTCTTTCTCTAATAATTTACCAGCACTTACCATGAATTTTGGCCATCACTGAGCACTGATTTGATGTTTCCATGGAACTATTCATTTCACAAAATAGGCAACTCTATCATATGCAGAAGCATTAAAAGTTGTTAATTTAAAAGGGACTACTGTATGTTAACGGAATTTTTAGAGCAATCTGGATAATTTCAAGGAAAATGCTGTATAATTTTATTTATTTGTTGAAGGAAAAGCTGCAGGTATTTATCCAGACAATAAGGAAAATTCTGTAAACAAAATTTTCAGATTAGGAAAGTCAGGAATCCTGTACTTTTTTGCATCAAGAAACACTGTGAGGAAGACAATTGACCCAGAAACTCCACAGATAATTTATACCCTATTACATGGAACTTTATAATATAAAATAGGCAGAAGTTGAATCACATTTTCTGAATTTTCCTAAGAGAATCTCAATGGAAAATAAACTGAATTGGATTTTCTGTTTGGGTTTTGTGTTTCTTTGGTTTTAGTAATTTGATCTTCAGTTTTGTTCCAGGACAATTCCATTATTTTTCCATGTCTTTTAATCTACTGGTTTAAATGTATGTTAGCTCTATGATAGAAAGCAAGAACTTGGGCTTTGAACTCCAACATGGAGGATGAGTGTTTAATTACTTCTATGCCTTTAGTCATTGAGACCGTCTTAGCCTTTTATTTACTAAAGAGGAAAAAATGAAAGAGAACAATTTTTTTTTTGCCAGCAGTAATTTTGATGGTCTATTCATGTGCATTGTCATTCTGCAACATTTTTTCTCATTTTTAACCCTGCAAAACTGGGAAATAAATGACAGAATATGCTTCCAAAACTTCATTTAGAAGCTGGAAATGGGAAAACTTCCTTTAACACTTTGGAGAAGACAAAGTTTTGGGGAAAAAAATTTGGGGAAAAAGTTTGGTAACACCTGACAATATTCTCATTCACCGTGCTTTGAATTTGTACACAATTTCTGCTTGCTTCACTCAGAAATTTGAAATAAACATACTTGTAAAAAATTCTAAATGACTCGTAAGGTAGGTAAAGTTGCCTTTAGTGACAAAAATTTTCACTTGAACAATATAGTGAGGAACATGAACCTCCACTTAATGGCATGTTATATTCTCCAGCTGGCCACCTGTTTACATGAATGGGTTTATCAATATCATTTGCGTAACAACATGAATAACTACCCAGACATCCTGCCTGGACTTAAGAAACATTGGGTTTACTCTGCATTCAGCAAGTCACCTGAAAAAAAGGAGAGACCCTGTTTTTCACAATGAGATTTAAAAAAATCTGGCATTGCAGGAACCTTCTGAAAGACACTTCACATATACAGCCTGATTTTGTCTTCAGCCATTATCCTTACGACAACACAATGCCAAGATTTCAGGTAAGATCAGCTGGCATAAAACCAGAGAGAGACCTTGGTGAAACCCATCCTGCAGAGACCACTCCAGGGTAAAGGAACTGGAAGATGTGATTCCCAAGAGATACATCTTTGTGCAGTGACTGTGGAAGGCAGTACAATGATGATGGCTCCAGGCAGTGAAGCAAAAATGGGTGGGTTTTCCAACTTCTACAGACTTCTGCTTTTGCTCTGTGAAATAACCATCTGGGCTCAATAAAAAATCATCATTCCTCATTTCATACTTTGACTTTTATTTATTTGGAACACACTTGGTACACACAAGTGATAGAAGCCATTCCTACTTGTAAGTGTTCACATCCCAAAATGACATAGTTAACGAAGTGGCAAGAGAAAAAGAAAAATTATTGTGGTTTGGTCTTCTGAGAGTCACACAGCTGGATAGTGGAAGAGGCATGAATAAATCAAAAGGCAATGGCTGCTGTAGACTTTGCAGCACAACAGAACTGCAGTGAATCTAGCAGGGGGCCAGACTGAGATGGCTGTGGGGCTGGAGCACATGATATATAGTGAGAAGCTGGAAATTTGATTTTTTAGCTTGAAGAGAGGCTCAGGGAATCCAGTTGTTGTGTTATTCTGCCCAAAGGGGTACAAAGAAAAGAGTGAAGACAATACTCAGGCTGAAAGAAGGCAAATTCCAGTTGGAAGGAAGGAAAAGTTTCTTCTCCTCTATGATTCTGTGTATTCACTACAGGATTTTGGCCACCAGCACTTTCACTAAAGACAAGATTGTTCATCCTCTGAAAACTAGATCTGGTGAGGTAAGAAGTCATCTGTGTTTCAAGCAGGCAACCAAGTGAGAAGAACAGACAGTTCTGGAGAAAAGCATTTGTATATGTTTGCTCACAGTCCAGAAGTTATTCTGTGACTTCATACTCATAGGGAGGTATTCCTATAGCCAGACCTGCATCTTTTTTTATTGTCCCAAAAGAATATTATTCCGTGCTATAACATTGTCTTACTGATTATAACAAACCCATCTGGCTCTGCATCCCTGACCTCAGCCTCTGGCTACATAGATAAGTCAAGCCATGGGCACTGCTGATAGCTAAGAACAAGCACTGAAACTGGTGTCACCTTCTACTACAACAAACACTTTTCTAAGACAGCATTGATTGTCTTTCTGTTGTGTTTTATATGAAATTTCCTTCTTTTGTCGCAGCATTTCATACAAGCTCTATCTGTAAACACTTTCATATTGCAGAACTGGCAAAATCTGATAGCAAATACTTAGGACCTGAAGGTGAAGGGTAATAAAATCAGAATCCTCTTGATTAAAGGAGAGAAAACCTTAAATGTCAATTCAGTATTGAGTTAAAAATCTCACTTTGATGTAAGACTTTATTCTTCAGTGTTAGTTAATTCAGTTTTGGAGAACAGTCAGAAGCCCTTAAGGAAGTGTTGGCTTGGTCACTAAAAGTGTCCATTTTATCTACAACTTGCATTAAATTAATAAGGCATACTAATGTGATCTATTTGTACCTGCTTCGAATAGATATCCATTTATACATTAATAATAATTAGTGGCTTTTATCCCAACAAGAATGCCACCAAAGAGGTTTGATGTTTTGTTGGGAGGTTTTTGTTGTTGGTTTTCTGTGGGGGGTTTTTGTTGTTTGTTTCAGTATACTCTTTTGAATATACTTGTTAGTTTCCTTTAAATATACTAGTTCATTTTTTGGATGCCTGAGTGAGGGTCCATAGAAATGGACAAGACCCTAAATTTCAATACAGTAAGTGCACAATTAGTCTGAGAAATCAGCAACAGTAACCAAAAAGTCTTTTAAACATGTCAGCCATTCCTCAGTTTCTTTAACTGAAGAGTTTGACCCAAAACAACTTACTTATTGTAAAACATGTAGCAGTTTAACTTGCTCTATTATGATGTGGGTTGCTCTCTTTTAAATTTCAGACAATGATGCGGGTTTCAGTAAATTTTTCATTCCATCCCAGATCTCTTTAGGAAGAATCTGTTTTAAACACATGTGACAGAGCAGGCTGTATATCCTTGTCTATTAACTTCTGCTTTACTTTTAATCACCCAGCAAAAGGGAAGGGGAGACACTTAAAGCTATCTTGAAAGCTCTTACATTTTGGATTGTGTTTGCATAATTCATATATTTGTATATAAATTGGTCCTCAGAAAATGTTCTGTAGAATTACAAAATGAGCCATAAGTAATTAGTGACAATAAAACAGAATATGTCTGTCTATCTTTCTGTATTTATTTCTGCAGTGGGAACAGGGTGTCTTAATATATTTTTCCCAAAGCAAAATGTTTATTGGACAATTTCTTTTTGCCTTGTGTCTTTGAAACACAATAACATTTTATTGATCTGTGAACTTCCATCAGGTGTAATAATTGCATCAAAGTGAAACATTTGGTCCATAATATTAACTTTAGTAGACCTAACTACTCAGCCAATACTTGGGGCTCTACATGCTGTTTATGTTGGTTTAGACACAGAAAATAATGGTTGAAGGCAGCTTATCCATTTAACAAAAAATCTCTCAGAATGGCACATAATTTTGTTTTCTTGCACTACAAAAACTCTAATTTAGCTTATTTTAGCTTATTGACAGCTCTGGAGCTTTAGAGACAGAGTTATGTCTCAGAGCCACACAGTTTTTCTGTGCCTGAGGCCATGGTTATTTTTTTTTTTCCCTTCTCCGATGGTTTTTTTCATTGCCTTTTTTCTCTGGTTAATGGGGAATTAAGCTCTGGAAATGGGTGCCATAAGCAGTTAAGCCTAGTTCTGACAAACTCTTCAGGAAGCCCTGCTATCTTCAGGACGAGAGACTGAACTGCTCTGGTACCTGAACTTCTCTATTAGCGTCATCCTAACTTTCTACAATATTTTGACAGTCAGATTTACTCATCATTTGAGTCTAACTCATAATGGTCCAAAGGACTTATTTAGGTTGGAAGAAGCACAAGCAGGAATCAGCATTCTTCCTGAGCAGATTTTCTCCTGTGCCACCCTGTAGGCAGCAGGAACTGGTATAATCTAAGGGCTGGCACTTGCAGAACCTGCTCTGAAAGTGCAGAGTTGATTAACTCTTCAATGGTGCACTGAAATCATGATTTTTGGCTTTTCCCGTCCTTAAGCTTTCCATGAGGGAGAACAACATTGGCACACCTATCATGTTAAGGGGATAACAGTGGTTTTAAGAAAGGAGTTCTGATCACATCAAAAGGCAGTTTAAATAAACTTATTGTCAATCTACAGAGAATAGCAGTTGCTCTTCTTGTTTAGATTGCTCACCTGGTTTCAAATAGCTGCTCTGATAAAAGTTTAAGTATTTTACAGCAAGTATTCTTTGAATAAGAAATTGGAATCCAAGTAGCTTTCCTCCTGAGAGCTTCTGTTCACAGACTAAAGGATCACATTTCATTCTCTTGTAGATTCAGATAATTCACAGAATAACAGAAAATGTGTTACAACCAACAGTTTGCTGCCTAGGCTACAGTCTACCAAAAAGAGTATTTATTTTCAATTGGTTTTAACATGGAGCTAGCTGGTCTCATTCCTGCTGTTAATATAATTCTTTTGTTTACCATCTGTCTTAATTACAGCTTAATTAAATAGACAAATTACAATATGTCATAGAATCATAGAATCATAGATCATAGAATCATAGAATGGTTTGGAAGAGGACCTTGAACATCACCTAGTTCAAACCTCACTGCTCTGGGCAGGGAGACCTTCCAATAGACCAAGTTGCTGAGAGCTCCATCCAACCTGGCCTTGAACACTTCCAGGGATGGGGCATCCAGAGCTTCTCTGGGCTACCTGTTCCAGAGCCTCACCATCCTCAGAGTAAAGAAATTTTCCTAATATCTAACCTAAACTTACTCTCTCTCAATCCTTTCTCCCTTGTCCTGTCACTACATACCCTCATAAATGGTCTTGCCCCATCTTTCCTGTAAGTTCCCTTCAGTTACTGGAAGGTCACAATTAAGTCACCTCAAAGCCTTCTCTTTTCCAGACTGAGCAATCTTCATTCTCTCAACCTTTCCTCACAGGAGAGGTACTTCATCCCTCTATTCTTCTTGGTGGTCTCCTCTGGACTCATTCCAACAGGTTCTGTGCTGGGGCTCCCAGAGCTGGATGCAGCACTGCAGTGGGGTCTCACCAGAGCAGAGCAGAGGGGCAGAATCCCCTCCCTCACCCTGCTGCCCACACTGCTTTGGATGCAGCCCAGGACACGTTTGGCTCTCTGGGCTGGGAGTGCTCATGGCTGGGTCATGTCCAGCCTCTCATCCCCAGCACCCCCAGGTCCTTCTCAGCAGGGTTGCTCTGATCTGTTCAGCCCCCAGCCTGTGCTGATACCAGGAATTGCCCTGACCCAGTGCAGCACCTTGGACTTGGTCTTGTTAAACCTCAAGAGATTCCCATGCACCCACTTCTTGAGCTTATCCAGGTCTCTATGGATGCCATTCCATGCCTCAGGTGGGGCAACTGTGCCACTCAGCTTGGTGTCACCTGCAAATTTGCTAAGGGTGAACTCAATCCCTTCCTCTATATCACTAATGAAGATACGAAATAACACTGCTCCCGATACAAACCCTTGAGGGACATCCCTTGTCACTGATGCCCATTGGGACTCTGAGCTGTTGACCACAACCTTCTGGAGACTCTCCAATCTGGAGAAAAAGAATTGGTGGGGAACCATGTCAGAGGCTTTACAAAAGCCCAGTGAAATGACTTCTGTAGCTCTTGTTCACTGGCGCAGTCGCTCCACCATATAAAGCCATGAGTTTGCTCAGAATTTTCCCTTAGTGAAGCCATGCTGTCTGTCTCTAGCCACCTCAGTCCTCCATGTGCTTTAACACAGCTTCTACGAGCATCTGTTCCATGATCTTCCCAGGCTCAGAGGTGAGGCTGTCAATTCAGTAGATCCCAGGGTTCTCCTTCCTTCCCTTCCTAAAAATGGGTACTATTTTCCAGTTTCCCTTTTTCCAGTCACCCAGGACTTCCTCTGACCACCATGACTTTTTGAATATCATGGAAAGTGGCTTGGCAACTACACGAGGCAATTCCTTCAGGACTCTGGGATGCATCTCTGGGTGCCAGGAGTTAGGATGAGAAACACTCTTCAGAATGTTTCCCCTGTACAGTAATGCCTGGGTTCACATCCATGCCAGAATGAGGCACCATTCTTGAGCCTACCATGGTCTTGTCTGCCCTGCATGAGGCCACCAATATGACCAGGTGGCTTTTTTTTTTTTATTTATTTATTTATTCTGCTGGTATAAGAACTGCCTGTAAAACTTCAGAATATGTCATCTTTGCTCCAGTGAAGAGAATAAAAACTTCTCTTGCACAACTTTACACAGGGCTCTCTACTGTCCTGAGGCCCTATGAAATAAGTGAGCTGGGAATATCCAGCAGATTCCTTGGAGGCATTGGCATTTGGAGGAGATTTCCAGGGAGCAAAGCATGGCATGAGAAGCAGCACAGCAGTCAGCAGCACGATGGAATGTCATTGATGTGATGATTACCATGGCTGGTTTGCTATAGATCTGAACTACCCCTGTGTGGGGGTCCATGTCTCTAATGTGTTGCCTCTGTGAGCTTTTGAACGGCCTCTGTCAGAGATGAGTCCTTTTGTCACTCAAGGCTAGACTCACAAGAAGATATGTGAGTCCAAAACTGTAAAAGGGCACCTCCTGGGATTCATTTTTGTTCCTTTGTTAGATTTTCCATTCTCATTGCTTTTTAATAAGAGGGACATTGGGCATCTATCCATAGTTCAACCCTCTTTTAAAAGCAGTCAGAGAAGAGAGAAGGACTCCCTCCAGATTCTTTCTGCAGCTGTTAGGTTCCAGTAATTCTGGTTTTATTAATCCCTACAGCCCAGTTGCCCCTAAGGAACTTCAAGGGGAATATTGTTCCTGAGCTGGGGAGAAATTGCAACGCAGTGGTTCAAAGTAGCAGCAAGAGCACTGAACATGCTATCAAAATACCAAGTCATTTGTATTAAATATGGGAATATTTTTAAACTTCAATATACTGAAGTTGCAACAGCTTTTGCATATGCAGAAAGCCGTGGTTACTTAGGCAAAACAACATTTCTTCCACCCCAAAATATAACAGGGAAAGTTAGGGGAAGGACTTTTAATTGTTTATTTGCAATGCTAGTAAATTTTTGACTAAAGTGGTAATGGAAAACCCTTGGTTAAACTGACAGTTACTGTTCCTAGTATGAATACAAAAATGTGTTTTACATACATCAGCAGCCAGAACTGGAAGTTTGGAGAAAGAGAGTAAGAACAGGGTTGGTACAGAGTGATAGTGTTCTGTCAAATACTAGGAAACCCACTTGTGATGTGGAAACAAACTACATGTTTCGTTATCTTTCAGTTATATCACTGTAAATAAAAAAGCCAAACCAAAGTTGTAAATTCAGTAAAAGAAAGAGCAGGAAATGCTTTGGATGCAGAGGTAAATTCAGTCTCCAGAATCTGGTACATCTATTTTGATAACACATTTTCCTCATGTAATTTTTTTAACATTATATCTGGCTCTGCTCCAGGACTCCAAGTCCTCGGCTTCAGTATGACTGGATTCATGGCAATACAGTAAGTGTGTTTTACAACATGTGTAAAGTGAAGGGACACTTAAATCATAGGTCTATCTTTGCATCTGGTCAAAGCAGACAACTCTGCTGTCTGTTAGGCACATGTCAGTTGTTATCTGCCCAGATTGTTTGTGTAGTCACTTGTGAAGAGATGACAAAACTTAGCATGGGTGCACTTAAGTCAACAAGCAAAATGGATGTTCTCACAATCACTTCTTTGAGGGACTTCCCAAGTCAAAGTTTATATCTGCCTTTTTCATTGTAATAACCTTTGATGGATGACCTTCTCTGGATTTGTCTGATCACTTTTAAGAATCATATATATTTTGAGCATGTATGGCTTTCTGGGGTGTTTTTCTGGGGCAAAGAATTCTATAGTTTAATTACACTTTTTGTGGAAGAAGTCCTTTGGTTGTTTCTGATCTTCACCTTGGTAATTTCTTTTGATCTTTACTATAGTTCTTGTAGAAAATAGTGAATTATTCCCTATTCACTTTTTTTAGGGCATCATGGCTTTATAGATTTTGTCATGCTGTCTCAAGCAATTATTTCTTTTCTATATTGAGTGATCCTAAAGTCACTTAATCTCTGCTTGTGTAAAAACCCTTAGATGCATTTGCTTTGTTGTCCTGTGCCCAGCACTTCCATAAAATAGATCCTGGATGGGAAGCTGTATATATTGAAAACTAGGAAAGCATTTATCAAAAATTTATCCTGAGCAGGCAGTGTGTTGAGGTCAGAGGGACTAGCATGGATAAGATCTATTTCTCCAGGCCTCAGTGAAACTTCTTTTCTTCCTACAAAGCTTTCTTTGCTGACTTGAGTAGCTGCAATGAGTCAGAACACGGTCTTGACAACGCTGCCTTTTCTGCTGCACAGCCCCAGGGCAGCCCAACACCTAAATAAAGCACAGATCATGTGGCTTTAAGAAACTTAAGGCTGTGACTGAAAAGGGTCTAAAAGAATTCTTACTTGACAAATCAAGGCTGTGAAGATAAGAAACGCCAAGACTAAGACAAACTTTTGTCTGCTTCATTGTGTTGCATGCAAGTTTTAGATTTTTTTCTCTTCCAATAGAAACTGGAAGCTCCCCCAGAAAATGCATATTATATTCGCAGGATGATAGAGATTGGAAGAGACATTTTCCATCGAGCCTTCTGCTTCAAGCAAGTGCACTGTTGAAGCTAAAAGAGGTAGCTCACGGCCATGTCCAAACAAGGACATCTTTGACATCTTTAATGATGGAAATTTCACCATCTCCCTTGGCAAGCTGTTCCACTGCTAAAACAGCTTCACTGTGAAATTTCTTTTCTAGTATCTGAATTGTGATATCTCTTTAGTAACTTGTGTGATAACAGATTTGGAATTTTAGATTTTTTTTCAGAGGCCCCTTTTGATTGTCCCAAAAGAGTGACTGGCAAGAAAAAAACAGTTTTCCTCTTTTTTTTTTTATTTAACCACTGAAAAGGAAGGCTCAATGAGTGGACTTTACAGCTATTTTGACAGACTGGAGTTATACTGGTTAGAGATCTTAAGTCTTGTTCTCTCTTTCACCTTTCTGCGCCTTTGTGCTTTGGTGTTATTTTCCTCTGGGCCATGACCTCTTGCTGTTCAAGGCACTCCTCTCATCTCTACCCACCTCTTTTTAATTTTATACCCACTTCCCCACACCCTTTGGATTTTTCCCAGCTTCAGCCTCCCTGATGAGGCCGTTTTTCCCAGTCTCCCTCTCCATCAGTCTGTCCCGGTGTGTGCCCAGGGCTGTGTCCCGCTCGGGGGTTTCTGGCCAGCAGGAGGAGTGCTGCGATCGCAGGAGAGCTGTCACCTCCTCTCGCAGCCAGGCACTGGGGCACGAACCCCAGGGGCGTTTCTGTTCCCTTCTTCAAGCTCGCTTCTGGTGAACTAGCGAAATAATTATCTCCCTTGGCATTTCAAGAGGAAAAATAAGGATTTTCTTCTGAAAAACAAACAAACAAAAAAAATGTATAAGTAAGTAATATTTGTAGGGTTTGATTTGACGAGAGCTTGCTCAACAGTTACACCACTTTCATGTATTCACATAAAGTATTTATTTATTTATTTATGTCCCAATATGATACTTACTCTTTTTTTAACTTAGATTTTAATTTTGACACATGTTGTCTCTCAAAATGGCATAAGTATTTTCCAGGATAACTAGGGGGCAGGGGATGTATGAACCATACACCAGACACTTTTTTGTCTACAAGGTCTTCACCCAAGAGAACAGATATGTTCTGCTAAAGCATTAGTTATGAAATCAGAATAAAACAAATACTGTGTCTAAATAACAATCTCTAACTGGTTTCTAAGGACCTGTTGTGTATCAATTTGATATATGAAAATGTATTGTTAATTCGGTAACATCATTATGCAGCTGACCCTGTGTGTTGAAAAGGAGCAGATCCCTGTTAGAGGATGCAGGTGTATGGACTCCTTCCTGTCCACGTGACTGCTCGAGCCACCCAAATCCCAACAACAGCACAAGATTTCAGAGAACAAATAGTTCAGTGCACTTACGGAGAACCTAAAGGAAAACTGTCCTGGCTGGAGGTACCTGGAAGACTGGCTCTAGTGCACCCCTGCAGCAGCCTTTGTTATATGAAGCTTGTACTGATGGTTTCAACATTTAGTTCTCCCTGCCCAACTTTCTTATATAGTTATTGAAACAAACACTTTCTCACAGCAGACACTAGTAATGAGACTTAACTCTCCATTTTTTGACAATTTTACATTTTCTTATATATTTGAAAATCAATAACTGAATTAAGAGTTCTAGTCAATTTTCACTTCATATTAGTAGAATTTCAGAATAGCTTTCAAAGCTCTGAATTAGAATTTGTATGTTGATGACAGCAATTTGTCAAAGAGTGTTGCTAAATTCAGACTGGCAGGATTTCTCTTTTTTTGTTATTTCTGTCTCCTTTTTTGGCCTGAAAACCTCAGCACAATTTTTATAGCGTATTTCAACCTGAAGTGCTACCCAGAGAACAACAAACATAAAGATCTTCTTTTCTGTTGGCACTAAAATTTAATCAGCAATATAGTAATTGAAATAGAGGTACCATAACGTAAAATCTTTAAGTAATTTACAGAAGCAGATATTCCAAACAGAATATACTATTAGAGTGTGTGTATCGCTGAATCATTGTGATTTGCTTGCAGTTTGTCTTCAGAGTCATTGTCATAAAATCATGGAATCACTGAATGGTTTGTGATGGAAGAGACCTTAAAGATCATCCAGTTCCAACCTCCCTGCCATGAGCAGGGAAACTTTCCACTAGACCAGGCTGATCAAAGCCCCATTCAAGCTGGCCTTAAAACACTTCCAGGGATGGGACATCCACAACTTCTCTGGGCAACTGTTTCCATGCCTCACCACCCTCAGCGTGAAGAATTTCTTTTAATATCCAGTCCAAACCTACTCTCTTTTCATTTGAAGCCATTCGCCCTTGTCCTGTCACTCCATGCCCTTATAAAAACTCCCTCTTTCTTTTAGGATCCCTTCACTACTGGAAGACTGCTATAAAGTCTCCCTGGAGCCTTCTCTTTTCCAGGCTGAACAACCCCAAGTCTCTTAGACTGTGTTTGTAGGAGAGGTCCAGGCCTCCAAGCATCTTTGTGGCTCTCCTCTTGACTCAATCCAACAGGTCCATGTACTGATGCTGGGGTTCCCAGAGCTGCCCACAGGACTCCAGGTGGGTTCTCACAAGAGCAGAGGGGTGGAATCACCTCTGCTAGTTATGCTTTTTTTTTTTTTTGTACCCCCCAGAATATGGCTGCAAACCCAAATACAATTGGCATATTTAGTGCTATGGCATAAGTACATATGAGAGTAGGTCACTCCTGAGGTATTTCCTGTAGTGAAATTATTGGCTGATTTTGTATATAACCACCGATGTAGAAGGCTGTAAGTCAGTTTTCTTAATATTTGACTTTTCTGCCTTTTTATGGGAAAGAACAGTTAAGGGACATGAACACCTCAGACATGAACAGATCAGTGAGGGGCCTTATGTATGTCCATATTCTTTCCTTGTAGCTCCCCTGCAAGCAGCATCTCCAGGCACAGCTGGAAAAGAAGGCCCAGAATTCTGGTTCTGCCAAGAAAAACCTCTCTCAGCAACACAGTTTAATAGGGAAAGCTGGAAGCTGTTTATGCAAAAGTTTGGGATACAGACCAGAGTTCAGCATGCACACTTCCATTGTTCTGAGCTGCGTTGGCTCTCTGGCTACTGTGTTGGATTAACCCTGGCCAGCAGCCAAACACCCATCCAGGCCCTCACCCACTCGCCTCTCCCATGAGGCAGAAAGCAGAAGGAAGGAAAGAAGACTCATGGATCAAGACACTACCATTTAATGACTGCAGCAAAAGCTGCATACATGAGCAGAATGGAAAGAGGAATACATTCACTACATTTTTTATATATATATATCCCTAGTGATCCACTTGTTTCTAACCAGAAAACTTCAAGTACATTTCCATTTTGAAGGGGTTTGGGTTTACAGATACACACACTGATATGTTTAATTTCATCCAAAATGCATGAATTGATAAAGATAGTTGCTATACTCATAACTGTTTTCTCAAGTGAATTCTAAGCTTAAGAGATTAAATAGTTCATATGAGAAAAATGTACCAACTTTATGATTCCTGCCTTGGGCACAGAACTGCTTTTCATTACTTTCAACATAGAAAGATTTGTCTAAAATTTTCTGTGTTGAAAATAATGATTGAGCTCAAAATGTTGCAATGCCCAAGGATTTTTGAATGATTAAATTTTTACATGTTAATAGGCATAACTGGTGTGTTTCAACTGTAATTAATGTTACATGAGGGCATGAAGGTTAGCTTTATTTTTATAATTCCTTCCATGACTATTCCAGATTAGATTTTTATAGTAAATTAATCAGTCCATTGGAATGTTTCCAGATGAGAGGATGCATGCAAATAAAGCAACTTAAAATCCTAATTGTTGTCAGAATTGGCTTTTGCAACATGTGAATGAATTTCATCTGACTTTCTATGCTCATTAAAAGTTAAAAAAATATAATTTATTTTTATTTTTATTTTAAAAAGTCACACTATCTTTTAATAATTCTGACAAGAAGGTTTTTCATGGCTGGTTTGCTGTGACAATAATCTAATTAATCATATTTTGTTTATGTAAAAATGGATAGAAATACTAATGTAGAGGATGAAGAAGAAATGTGAGAGAGATGAAATATCAGAAAGCAATGATGAAAACACACCTGTCTTTGGTTAGGATTAAAAGAAAGTCCTCTTAAATCTCCATAACTTTCTCGAGTTCTTGAGGTAAGGATAACCCATAAAGTGTTGGAATTCTCAAACATTTTACTCTTGTTAATCTGTGTTTTTCGTTTTCTGTCACAGGTGATTTTATACTTAAAGGTATGATGTCTTATAACAATAGTTTAACAAGCGCAACTCAGTTCTCTCCAAGAAAGAATTTTCTTTTTGCCTGAGTCATGTTCCATTTTCAAAAAAAATTTATTTCTCTCTTTAATATCATGACTCTTGTACACATATCTGTGGGTGGTGAGCACTCCGAGATCTTTGAAATGAAGATACAAGTTCCCTGGAATGTAAAGGGTGTGGTTCAACCCTCTTCCAACTGGGAAAGCACAGAAACTTAATGTTCCTCCTTCCTAAATGACAACTGATAATTACTCCAAAATGCCATTTGTAGCATCAAAAGCTAGTTGTGAGTTGAAAACCTTCTGAATATGCAGGGCCAGGCTCTTGAGAATGTTTAATTTTCTACATTCATGAAGACTTGAGCAGAACTGACCTTGGTTTAGAACCATAACAGGTGCACAAGCCTTCCCCTCTCTCTCCAGATCAAGGTACGCTCAGGAATCCAAGCTTACATAGCCTGAGAACACTAGCATTCAAAATTAAGATTATTTGGATACTTGTTCAGTTCTGTTTGCCAAGTTAATTCATTCCCTGTTTCAGTTTGGACACTTAATCTTTTGGTCATCCACATGGCTCTGACTTGGACCAAGCCTGCTAATTCTTTCCGTGGGGAAATATGGGTGTTTTCTGCCAAGATGCTTTCTGCCACGGTCCGCGTTTTACAGTTTGGTCCCAAATTGTCCTCTTCTTTGTTATGCAGTCTTCTAAGATACCCAATGATGTCTTCTGTTCCCAGAGCCTGTGCCATGCCCTTATAAACATGCCATGTACTTGTCACTGGGCTGTAAAACATCAAATCTGGCAGGCTGCAAATTGCACTCCTGTTATATGTACTGCTGTGCTTATTAATTGTGATGGCTTAGGACCAGGGGAAAAAAATGTTGTCATCCAGAAGGGAGAGGAGTCAGGGTGTGCATTTGCAAAGGACTTGCTCTCAGCCAGAACTCTGCTGTATCATGAGGCTATGCTGGCAGCCCCCTGAAATCCTGCTGGGCAGTTCAGCACTGCTAGTTCCCAGAACGGCACCAAGCAATGCTACTTTAAGCTTAAGGAATTAAAATGGCCTATTTGAAGGTGCAGAACCACTGAACAGGCGAAAGCTACAACTTTGTCATGCCTTCACTTTCAGCAAGCTGCATCAGGCTTTTTCTAAAATAGTTTAAAATATATGCTTGTGAGATTCTCTGCTGTAATAGCACAAAGGATTCTTTAGTCCTGGCCGGGGCTCTCTGCATGATAAAAAGGATGGTTATGATAAATTCTATCCCATCTGATCCAAGAACCAGGTTGTGTACGCAGCAAAAATGGTATAAATATAGACTGAACATTTCAATTTAGCTGCAGACAATGAAGGAGCAGTGTACACTGCAGGTACACTACAAATATACCTAGCTCCTATTACTTTTCAATATCAAAATGTTAGACATTGTTTAAACTGTTCAGAGAAAACCAGGATATTTATCATTATTTATCCTTGTAATCTAGAGTATGGATTCTGTTTGTCCATTCACCCAATTTAATCCAATTTTTACAACTCACCCGTGAGACACAGTTCTCTGTAGTGCTTACTTTTTTGGGGTTTTTTTTTAGTATTCAGAAAACCTGTAAGTTCCCTGGAAGGACTGTTTTCTCTTCCAACTGAAAATCATATTTCAGATTTTTTCAATTTAATTTTCAAAATAGTTTTAAACATTTCCTTTTTATAGTTCCAAGTTTCCTCAATTTCTTTAGCAGTTAACAGCCATAACATAAAACATATTTGAAATATTGTATTAACATGATATTTCACATTTATCCAAATGCTTTAATTTAAATAAATTTTGAAGGAATGGTATTTATCACCTGAACTCTAGGCACAGATATTTCAAATGTGAAAGAACCCCAAGGTCAAATCAATGTTTTGAAGAAGTTAAATTGTGAACGAATCATAGCCCCAGAGTTACTTGCAACTGCCTCAGAGGATGCTCCCATTATTATTCAGATTTTCATAAGACGGATGCATCACTTTAGTAACTGAATTCCCATAGTGCTTTAAGATAGTTTCTTCTGTCATTTATCATTGTTAATTTAATCTATCAGGTTCCAAAATGTCTAGAATAGGAAAGAATCCAAAATATACGCTAAGCTATTTGTACCTAACTCAATTTCTCTATTAATAAATCCCTCGGGTTTCAGTGTAATTACAAACAGTCTGTGAAGCTGTTCTTCCACAAAGGATAAAAACGTTCTGGAAAGACCATGAGAACGTTTTGGTTTAAAGATTTAAAGAATTTTTTTTTATTTCCTTGCCTAGCACTTCACCATGGGCGTGTCACCTACCAGAAAGTGATCAAGTTCACTTGAGCAATAATGCATCACTTGTCATTCAGCACTTCATAACAGACCATAAATCCATTTTTAGCTTATTGCAGTTTTAGTGCTCAACATATTGGCTTAAGTCTCCCTGGGTGCCTAAGGTTATGAACGGAGTGTGTGTACATGAACAGCCAGTTGCTGCCTCCCAGGTGATCTGCAGTGACTTTGCTGAAACACAGGAACCTGTTTGTACATGATTCTGCTCTGGGTTGCATTGCCTTCTATACAAGAATGTTTGTCACTTCAGTATCCATATGAGGCTTTCACAGGTATGTTTTCTTCCTTCTGCTGCCTGTGGAGATCTGTCCTTACAGCTTGCTTATATTCTCACTACCAGGTGATATATTTATACACATATACTACAGTTTACTCTTTTTTTGGCTCTTACTTTCCTGTAGAAGTCCCAGTAGTTACAGTAAACCCGTGCTGAACCTGCAAAGCATCTATGCTCCCCTATGAGCCATGACATCTCATCTCAGAAAGGTCAGCTTTGAAGCAAGCCTTTCACCTTGTTCTGAAATTGGCTCTTCAGCAAGCTGATAAAAATAGATTTTTAAAAAAGAGTTTTGTCTTCGGCCTCTACTCTTTTCCTTCCACCAGAGCAAAATCCCTTCCAGAGGCCTACCAAGGGCCATAAGGCTCTACTGTTTGCCATGATTTCATTTGGAAAATGCACAGCTATGCTGTGTAGTCAGGAGGGTTAGGAATTTTGCTAATTTGGGAGGTAGCTATTGAAAGATGTTCTGCTAGAGATGGTGCTGAATGAGCTTTACAATCATAATTACTTCATAATTAACACTGTTGATATTTTAGACTAGTATATTAGTCATTACTTCATGAGAGAAAAGGCCCAGTTGCATCTCTGAGATACATGAGATATATCTCTGAGTTGCACCTCAGACTGCTTCTTAAAAAGAGCTTTCAAAATTGAGTGGGCATTGCCACAGAATTGCTGTGGTTCTGACTCAAAGAGCAAAGGATTTAATGAAGTGGTAATTTAGCAGTTAAGTGGACTGGAGATGCTAAAAATCAGAAGAATTTCTCTAGCATTTGAACTAGCAAAGTACATGGTATAAAATGTTTTATCTTAGAAATCCGGAAAGCAGATTTTACAGGAAGATGATCTCAGAGAGGAGGCTAAAAGTCAGCTTTCCTCTTCACTGATATGAAAAGTCCAGGAAGATTTAACACTTTCCTCTAAGAAAAATCTACTTTGCAAAGATAATTAATTCAACGCATGGGTGGTGATGATCCACAGAAACGAGTGCACAAATCAATAGAAAAGTTTTAATGGAAATGGTTCAATACTTAACGAAACCATGAGAAATTATTGAAAAAAATTCATTCATTTTCTCCCTTATTACCATTTAGATGAGCTCAAAGCGAGCAGTTAGAACAATAAAATATGATTACTTTTTAAACTATTCAAAAAGATCTGAATAAAAGGCAGTTTCTAAGTATCACGTCTCCAAGTATTTAGAATGCAATTTTTACTGTGAACTCGTTAATATTATGTCAGAATAACAGATGTTTTAATGATGAGAAAAGATTATAAACGTGCTAAAGATTAATTTCCACTTTGAGTGAATGAGAAGTCATTTGGCTTGTGAAGCAATAGGAATGTCAGAACTCAAGTTTTCATCAAACTATCACAACACATGACTCAGAGTTTGAAAATCCTTTGGCTTGATTGCATACAGTTCTGAGGTTATTTTAGATTTCATTTTTTAAAAAACAATACGTTTCCAGGTCTTACAACCACATCAAAAAGTATTGAAAATATTTTCTAAAAAGCCCATAGTCAAAGAGCAAATAACACAGAGAGAAAAGCTAGAGCCAGGACAGCTCTCCCCTATTATGACACACGTCATAAGAGCTGATGTTATGATAATACCATAGTTGTGAATCCATTCTCAATTCCCTTTGAGAGGCTGTGATGATCAGAGGAGCTTCCTGAGACTGGAAGACAGCAAATGTCACTCCAGTCATCCAAAAGGGCAGCAAGAAGGGCCCAGGGAGATACAGATCTGTCAGTCTAACCAAGAAAGTGATGGGGCAACTAATTCCAGAAACCATTTCCAGAGTGTGTGTACCTGAAAAAGATGAAACAGATGAAAAAGATGAGACAGATGAAAAAGAACAAGGTGATTGGGAGCACTCAGCACAGATTTATGAGGGGAAAGTCATGATTAATCAACCTTTTCCAATGAGATGACAATTTTGCTTGGTGTAGGGAGACCAGTGGATGCTGTTTACCTTGTCTTTAACAAAGCTTTCAGCGCTGCCTCCCATAATATCCTGTATTGGGTTTTCATGGCCAGGTTTTAGTAGCAGGGAGGCTACAAGGATGGCTTCTGTAAGAAGCTTCCAGAAGCTTCCCCCATGTCCAACAGACAAAGCCAGCCAGCTCCAGGACAGACCTGGCACTGGCCCAGGCTGAGCCTGCCAGTGATGGTGACAACACCTCTGGGACAATGTATTTGAGAAGGATAAACAACACCTGTGCAAGTACAGTCAGAGAGAGGAGCGGGAATATATAAGTGAAACATCCCTGCAAACACCAAAGCCAGTGGGGAAGGAGGGATGAGAAGTGCTCCAGATTCCCCTGCAGCCCGTGGTGCACACCACGGTCAGGCAATTCTCTCCCTGCAGTCCATGGAGGCCCATGGTGGAACAGAGATCCACCTGCAGCCCATGGAGGACAGGGGAGCTGTTACCCTACAGGAAGGCCAAGCTGGAGCAGGCTCCTGGCAGGACCTGTAGCCCCATGGAGAGAGGAGCAGGTCCCATGCTGGAGCAGGTTTGCTGGCAGGACTTGTGACCCTGCAAGGGACCCACACTGGAGACCCTTTTTCCTGAGGGACTGCACTCCATGGAAAGAGATCCATTCTGCACCAATTCATGAAGAACTGATGTCCACAGGAAGGACTCATGCTGGAAAAGTTCATGGAGGTCTGTCTCCTGTGGGAGGGATCCCACGCTGGAGCAGGAGAGGAGTGGAAGAAGTCTTCTTCCTGAGGAGGAAGGAATGGCAGAGACAACATGTGATGAATTGACCACAGCCCCCATTGCCCTGCACCTCTGAGGCACCTCTGAGAGAAAATCACAAGTAGAGTCTGGGAAGAAGGGCGAGGTGGAGGTATTTTTAAGATTTGNACTAGCAAAGTACATGGTATAAAATGTTTTATCTTAGAAATCCGGAAAGCAGATTTTACAGGAAGATGATCTCAGAGAGGAGGCTAAAAGTCAGCTTTCCTCTTCACTGATATGAAAAGTCCAGGAAGATTTAACACTTTCCTCTAAGAAAAATCTACTTTGCAAAGATAATTAATTCAACGCATGGGTGGTGATGATCCACAGAAACGAGTGCACAAATCAATAGAAAAGTTTTAATGGAAATGGTTCAATACTTAACGAAACCATGAGAAATTATTGAAAAAAATTCATTCATTTTCTCCCTTATTACCATTTAGATGAGCTCAAAGCGAGCAGTTAGAACAATAAAATATGATTACTTTTTAAACTATTCAAAAAGATCTGAATAAAAGGCAGTTTCTAAGTATCACGTCTCCAAGTATTTAGAATGCAATTTTTACTGTGAACTCGTTAATATTATGTCAGAATAACAGATGTTTTAATGATGAGAAAAGATTATAAACGTGCTAAAGATTAATTTCCACTTTGAGTGAATGAGAAGTCATTTGGCTTGTGAAGCAATAGGAATGTCAGAACTCAAGTTTTCATCAAACTATCACAACACATGACTCAGAGTTTGAAAATCCTTTGGCTTGATTGCATACAGTTCTGAGGTTATTTTAGATTTCATTTTTTAAAAAACAATACGTTTCCAGGTCTTACAACCACATCAAAAAGTATTGAAAATATTTTCTAAAAAGCCCATAGTCAAAGAGCAAATAACACAGAGAGAAAAGCTAGAGCCAGGACAGCTCTCCCCTATTATGACACACGTCATAAGAGCTGATGTTATGATAATACCATAGTTGTGAATCCATTCTCAATTCCCTTTGAGAGGCTGTGATGATCAGAGGAGCTTCCTGAGACTGGAAGACAGCAAATGTCACTCCAGTCATCCAAAAGGGCAGCAAGAAGGGCCCAGGGAGATACAGATCTGTCAGTCTAACCAAGAAAGTGATGGGGCAACTAATTCCAGAAACCATTTCCAGAGTGTGTGTACCTGAAAAAGATGAAACAGATGAAAAAGATGAGACAGATGAAAAAGAACAAGGTGATTGGGAGCACTCAGCACAGATTTATGAGGGGAAAGTCATGATTAATCAACCTTTTCCAATGAGATGACAATTTTGCTTGGTGTAGGGAGACCAGTGGATGCTGTTTACCTTGTCTTTAACAAAGCTTTCAGCGCTGCCTCCCATAATATCCTGTATTGGGTTTTCATGGCCAGGTTTTAGTAGCAGGGAGGCTACAAGGATGGCTTCTGTAAGAAGCTTCCAGAAGCTTCCCCCATGTCCAACAGACAAAGCCAGCCAGCTCCAGGACAGACCTGGCACTGGCCCAGGCTGAGCCTGCCAGTGATGGTGACAACACCTCTGGGACAATGTATTTGAGAAGGATAAACAACACCTGTGCAAGTACAGTCAGAGAGAGGAGCGGGAATATATAAGTGAAACATCCCTGCAAACACCAAAGCCAGTGGGGAAGGAGGGATGAGAAGTGCTCCAGATTCCCCTGCAGCCCGTGGTGCACACCACGGTCAGGCAATTCTCTCCCTGCAGTCCATGGAGGCCCATGGTGGAACAGAGATCCACCTGCAGCCCATGGAGGACAGGGGAGCTGTTACCCTACAGGAAGGCCAAGCTGGAGCAGGCTCCTGGCAGGACCTGTAGCCCCATGGAGAGAGGAGCAGGTCCCATGCTGGAGCAGGTTTGCTGGCAGGACTTGTGACCCTGCAAGGGACCCACACTGGAGACCCTTTTTCCTGAGGGACTGCACTCCATGGAAAGAGATCCATTCTGCACCAATTCATGAAGAACTGATGTCCACAGGAAGGACTCATGCTGGAAAAGTTCATGGAGGTCTGTCTCCTGTGGGAGGGATCCCACGCTGGAGCAGGAGAGGAGTGGAAGAAGTCTTCTTCCTGAGGAGGAAGGAATGGCAGAGACAACATGTGATGAATTGACCACAGCCCCCATTGCCCTGCACCTCTGAGGCACCTCTGAGAGAAAATCACAAGTAGAGTCTGGGAAGAAGGGCGAGGTGGAGGTATTTTTAAGATTTGGGTTTATTTCTCATTACTCTACTCTGATTTGATTGGCAATAAATTCAATTAATTTCCCCAAGTTGAGTCAGTTTTGTGAGAGCAATTGGTAAGAGAACTCTCCCTGCCTTCATCTCAACCCACAGGCATTTTGTTTTATTTTCTCTCCCCTGCCCAGCTGAGGAGGGGAGCAACACAGCGCTTTTGGTGGACACCTAGCATCAAGGCACAGTCAACCAACCACACATCCCAACTCAGATAGGCTAGTTAAGTACACAGGGAAGTGTGCTGAAAACTGGCTGGACTGGCAAGGTGCAGAAGGGTTGTGATCAGGACCATGAAGTTCTACTGGAGGCCATTCACTAGCAGTGTGCTCCAGGCGCTGGTAATGGGTCCAATCCTGTTTAGCAATGAGCTGGGTAATGGGACAGAGCACACCATCCACTAGCTCACAGATGAAACAAGCACGTGAAGAGTGGCGGAGACACCAGGTGGTTGTTTGTGCTGCCATTCAAAAGAACTTTGAGAGGCTGGAGAAATCTGCAAAGAGGAACCTCATGCTTTTTAAGAAAGGGAAATGAAGGCTTATGCACCAGTATGTGCTGGGAGCCAGCTGACTAGAGAGCACCTTTGCAGAGAAGCCTTTCTTAAATGACTCCAAGAACTCTATAAATTGCAGATCCTTGTTGGAGTAGCAACATGGTGGGATGCAAGCAGTTAAGGAAATTCTTGGTGCATGTCAAGGATAATTTATTCATTAAAGCACTTGTTGTGGCAAACGAGGGTGATGCACAGTTGGATCTGATATTCACTAACAAAGACGTGTTGCTGACTGAGACAAATGTTTTACTGACAGCTGACACAAGTTCCGAAGAAGAAGACAACAAAAAGATAGAGGCAGGTTTTTCATGGTGTTGTATGCTTGGAGACCCAGAAAAGAAGAGAAGTCAAAATGAAAGATATTCAAAATAGCTAAATGGAGAACTTTATTTACCATGAAGACAGCCGTAGTAGAAGAGGTCGCCCAAGCTTTTGCAGTTTCCGTCTCTGGAGATCTTTAAGGTCAAACTTAAAGGAAAGTTTCAAACTTTCAAAGGAAAAAACCCCAGCTGACCCTTCTTTGAGCTGGAGGTTCAACTAGATGACTTCCTGAGTTACCTTGCAGACTGAATTTTCCTACAGCCCTACCATCTCCTTCTTCTGTTCTTTTTTTTTTACAAAATCTTTCCTTCCAGAATAAAGAGTAAAACTACAGATTATTTTTAACTGCTATATTTAAATTAATATCCATTACATAAATCACCCATACAAGGCCTCTGTATTTCACAGACACCTCATTAGTCATTTTTCCCCATGGTATAAAGTAGAAAATATATCACTATTTAGTTCTGTAAGTCAATTCTAAGTCATGCTAATTGATTTAAATAGCTTTAAATGTATTAAAGAAAACAGTTGCTATCAGTGCTGACCTTGCAGCACGCATCATCTTTTAGATATTCTGTTCTGTTACATTTTTAAGGAACCAGTCAAACATTATGCAAATAACCTTGTGTTTCTGATTATTTAAAAACTCTCAGCTTTGAACTTGTTTTCCTGCTCTGCTTCAATTAGAGCATGTTGAAGAGATTACTTCATCTCTCAGAATTTTGTTCTCAGCTGTACATGATAAATTTCAGACTTTAGACTGAACCTACACAATCTGTTTTTGAGCTGTTCAGTTACGACATTGGCTGAACATTGCATTTGCTCCTCAAAGGTAGAAAGAAAGTGTTCTGGACTAGTGGTATTGATCATTATTTTAAATGCAGACCAAATTGCATTTATTTTATTGCTAATGTTTCAGATTTCTTTAAAAAGGTCTTAAGGGAAGTGAAAGGATGTACTTGAAAATCTGGATTCTGTACTACTTTCTGTCACATTAGCATGGCACAGAAGTAATATCAGGAATTGTGGAAAACTTTATTTTTTAAAACTTTATTTTGCAAAACTTTATTTTGCAAATTTCTTTCTTCAAATGGGATTAATTATATTTTAATCCAAACTTCACACACAGTATTAAAAACATATGTGTTGGGATTTGGGTTGGTTTTTTTGTAGTTTGCTTGCTTGTTTTGATTTGGTTTGGGGGTTTTTTGCTTTGTTGGGTTTGGTTTTAGTTTTGGTTGTGGTGGTGTTAGGATTTGGTTGTGGTTTTTTTTAAATTTTGCTTATTAGAGACCATAGCATTTGAGGTTGAAACAAGAAAGTCTTAATGAATGTCTGCTGTTCTTCTTTGCTGCAGTTGGGTTTAGACTCACTACCAAGCAAAATTAGAAGAATCAATGGAAGCTGTTAGAAAGGGGTGGACAGTGAGAAAATATGAGGTGAGAAGGGTAAGGATGATCATATTTTGGGATACTTCCAAGGGAGTTCAGTGAGAAGGTGTCTATTTCTTGAGAGAGTGCAGAAAAGGCACAGCACTTGCTCCCACTCTTGAAGCTTAGAAGGTTTCGTAAAATGTCGACTTAGCCAGTGAAGTCAGCCACAGTGATCTGCCAGAAATGGGGAAAAAAAGGTGTTCCCTGGGAAAGTGTCATAGCAAGGCTGGATCTATGACATGACCTTTGTAATATACACTCTTTAAACATCTGAAGTGGAATTATAAATTACAGCTTTTTCTGGTTTAATAGCAAATGCTGCTAATTATTTGAGCTGGGAATCTAGAAACTGAGCAAGGCTTTTTGCTGAACATATGCCTCTAAGATACGCCAGCAGAATATTTTACTGTCATGACCAGTTTTGTTGCCTGAGCAGAAAACAAACACGAAAGGGCAGCCTAAGGCACAGTAGGAAGATCTGTTTAATTACTGTTGTTGGCAGAATTTATTTCCAGAAATGTTATCACAGAATTGGAAATAAAAATGTCTCCTGGCACCACAAGAGCTTTTTCAGATATCACTCTCATATGTGACACTTCTGAACAAGTTGGAGGAAAAAAGAGAGAATATTGTGCCCACTGACTTCTGACAAAATGCTATAACCTCAGAAATACTAATTTTAAGAGAATTTCTGTGTCATCAGCACTTACAGTACAGAAGGAATCCTGAATCCCTCAAGACCCCTGCTAAACCACCAAGGCACAGTCACATTGCTTCAGCTTCTGCTGATTTATTATGCTTTTTTGATTTCTGCTCTTGGACATGGAGAGAGTGCCCAAGGCTTCTCAGTACTAACCTGCTTTGCTTTTGTTTCTGCTGTGCGTAGAGAAGGCTTGAGTGAGTCCCTTTCAGACTAAAACTGAAAGACCAGACAAAGCCAGTGTCAGGTAAGATATCAGGTAAGGTAAGAGCTAGGATTTAAGGAAAAGCATGTCTGAAAATGCTATGAGAACAACTTTTCCCAGTAGGCTGCTGCAGTGCTGGCTGTAACTCCCTGCTGTGTGAGGCCCCAGGTAGTGGTGCTTGCTCCGATCCAGTCTGGTGCCTGCATTCCTGGCCTGGCACCTGGCACTCACTGAGGCAGAGCACACTGCAGGGGGGTGAGGAAGGCTTGGTGGGCTCCAGTAGCACGTGGTGAATCTGGGGCTAGATTCCTGGCTTGCACAGGTGAGACCTGTAAGNAACCAACTGAAAAAAAAAAAACCCAAAACCAACTAACAAAGCAAATGGGAGAAGCAGGGTGGATGAGCCTGGGGTCACATTGTAAGAAGGCAGATTCCTGCAACTCCAAAAACTGGTTCCAGAACTTCTGCTGCATCAGGTAATGCCTGCAATGAAAGATGGCTGCAGAACACAGTGCAGTGGAGAGCCTTTATATTGTTCGAAATTCCGTGCCAAAAAACTTCCAGAGTATTGAAGCCATTTATAACATCCCATTTTGAATGTGGTCCAATCATTGATAATTAAAAGTATTATAACGAAGAAATTGGAAGATAGAGTATATATCATATTAATGTAAAAGGAGACTGGTGAGCAGTCTTCCTTAGCACACATTCCCAGATTTAAAATAAGTTGAATAGTTCTTGTCAATGTTATGGCTTTATTATCTTTGATCAACATTGTGGTCTGTTCCAGTCTGCACGTTACGTTCTGGTGCCACAAATCGCTGATGTCTATTACAAAATTACAGTCATATTAGCTCACCTTAACTATAACCCTCCAAACCTAGAACCAAACAAAACACCTCCTTAGAAGAAAAATGCCAAACCTGCCAGCTTTGCCAACCCAACAGACCAACACTTTCACAGCAAGACATTACAGCCACACACCATGCTCAGAAAAACAAGTCATAGCAGTGTCCAGAATACTGCAGGTAAGGACACATTTGCAAATTATAAACTGCTACTTGCATCTTTAAACATTTTTTTGCTGCAAGTGTAGAAGAAAAAAGTGTAGAAGAAGAAAATGCAGAAGAAAAATTTTGAATACCCACAAGACACACCTTTATCACAGGGCTTGGAGGGAGCTTTCCTACGAGTCTCAAAGGACTCTTGCTTACAGGCATCTAATCTGCAGAGACAAGCAAAAAGAAAGAAAGACAGCAATAAATTTGATAGGATCTTACCACTGACTTGCTTATCTTAGTGTTCTGCTTCTCTTACCTCTACTACAGAGATTTGAAAAACTGAAATATTTAAGTAACTTTACATCTAAAAGCACTTGGGCTAATATTTGGTGTCTTAAATGCAGAAGGTACTTCAAGTAATCAGTTTGTATCTCAAAATGTATATATTGGAATGCACCTTGCATTATGGAGGAGCAAATGTCATAATTTTTCTATGCAGCTATCTAGATATTGCTTTACCTGAATAATTTACATCATGACTTCCCAGTGAAGAAAATTCCACATATTCATCCACAGCTTGTGAAATACTTCCATGTTTTTCTAAACTCATCAGCCATCATTGTCACAACATGCTCTCCTACTCCTTTTCATTCTTTCTTTTAAGGATGCAACACATTTTGCTGTTTAATGCTCATGTACTCTTGCAGTCCCATGCCTTTTCTCAGAAAATCCAGTAATTAGTCTTGTTGTTTTCTGATTACTTATCACTTTGTGGTATAACTGAGATCATAGGATAATAGAAGCATCTAGACTCAAAGGAACTCTGAAAGTCTTCTGACTCAAGCACAGTTCCAAACAAGACTCTTCAAAGCTAATTCAGGTTACCCAGGGTCTTGCTCAGATGAGTTTTGAACATCTCTAAGGATCCTGAGTCCACAACCTCCCTGAACAACATATTTCAGTGATTCAATGTTCTTGTGCTGAAGAATTTCCTCCTTAGAACTGTTCAGAATTTCCCTTTTAAGTGCTGTTTCTTCCCTTTGCTCTGTTGTACTTTGTGAAAATTCATACCCTCTGTTTTCTCTAATTCCCCTTTGGGTAAAAAAAGACTGGATCATCCATGCAGGGTGAAAACAAATATAGAAAAATAGAGTAGTCTTGAAATACTTTTAAAATAGAAGTCCCTGCAAGTGTCATTACTTCTGATATCACAGGTTGAAATTACTTGTAGAGTTGTTCTACTAGCAATACGTTTGCTCAGGGAAAAAAATTGTAATGCAAACAATTGTTAAAATAAGCCCTTCCTCTTCTTTTTCATTAAAATCTCTTGTCTCCCTGCACCTGTTATCTTCCTACAGGTCTTTCAAATCTCTCAGTGAATCTCTCATTCAGAGTCATTGTTGCACCAAAGTCTACCACATAGGAAGCTGGTAAAATTACCCCTTCTGCTTTGCATTCTGATAGGATTTTCTTAAGGGGATGAAATAATTTGTAACATATATTATATGCACAATATTTGACTATCCAAATGTCTGAACAAAACGTATCATGAAAATGTGTGCGCTTGTCCAAACAAAAAGACATCCAGCCTCTCTAAAAAAATTATGCTGTACATTCCCAGGCCTGACATTTATTTCCCAAAAGGCTTCATGACTGTTTGGATACTAGAGGTTTTCTTTTTAGGACTAGGTAATTGCAGAACTACTCTGCAAAACACCTGACCACAGTCTGATCTCAGAAAAAAAGTACAAAATTTCCATGATTTCCATGGAGACACCATAAAGTCTTGGAGACACTCTATGGTCTTCTGACCCTGGTGTAAGAGTCCTCAACCCTGCTGAACTCAGTTGAGGTAGGAATTTGCAGAACAAGACACATGGCTTCACAGGAGAACTCAAGTTCACCTTCACCTAGGAAGAGTTTATCTTGAGTTTTCACCACCTTGATTTATTTCTCTTTTTTATTTTTTATTGATGAGGTACTGAAAGAAAGGTTAAATTCCTGAGAGAATTTCCTTTTTTTCCTGGTTAATCTGAAAGCACAGTCTGAATGGAAAAGACTGAGATTAATCAGCTAAGACTTGGAGATGCCAATATATTGTATCATCCAATATCCTCAATGATGAGAGCTCAACACGAGAACAACCTACTGCTGAATCAAAAGTAAGTCTCTTCTTAGCAGGGGGAAAAAAAACGGGGAATCTAGGCAAAAAATAGAGAGAGGTGAAGAGAGAGAAGGTTCCTTTAAGTGATAATTCAGTCTCCATGGGCTTTTTTTTTCTGTTTGTTTTATCTAGCAGGCTGAGAAATGTAGTATTCTCTCCAGATGAGAAGGTGAAGACAGTCTTTACTGGAACTGAAAGAGGTATTTAATGAACTCTGCTGATGATATCCCTGGTAACAGAACAAAGGATTGCAGTGAAATGTCTGACTTGCTTTGTATTCACAGGAGTTCAACTTAACAGTAAAACTTAATGTTCTACTAGTACAAAATCAGGTTATCCATCCTGAAAGGTCATTCTAAGTGTCAGGAAGAATAAAACAAACAGGCAGGCAGTGCAGCAAAAATGTTTTGCACTTATTTTGGTTTTTTAATTATTTAAGGAGCTGTACACAATGCTAAGCTTAGATGCAAATGCTGAAATGTTTTCTCCAAGAAGTATGATGCAACCTTCCCACAATGTCTTGGAGCTATTCCCCTTCAGTATGCAAAAAGATGCAAAGTGTCACGGGGGAGTGGCATGACAACACATATGTTTCTCACCATTCCTTCACTGTACAGTTTAACAACTCCATATCACAGGAGACACTTCACCCCTCAAAGCCTTAAATGACATGTCCCATCTAAGTTCTTAATGTAAACAGTATGAGCTATTTTTATGTTTCATAAAGGAACTGCTAACTCCCCTGCTCCACACTCAGCTGCACAGTTACTGTGCTCTGGAAGAGCCACAGCATTCTTTCTGGATGTCAGTAGGAAAGGCACAAATGGTGTAACAAAACCATTTTAATAATAAATTTTAAAAGAACACAAGAGAAATAGGAAGAGAAATAGGGTTAGCAAGTAAACCTTATGCTTCTTCAGGTGCTGGAAATGCTACTTTTCTGCAGCATCAGACAGGCCCGCAGCACGATCCTCTCTGTGGAGAGGTTCATTCCCACCCAGTACCATGTCTCCTTACACCTAGTGCAGCAAACAAAACTATTCGTCCTGTTTTGACATTTGTTTCTACATAATGCTTTTTCTTTCTGCCCACCAGAGCACGCCTCAGTAAACATATCTGGGAGCTTTATCCAGTGGCAGTATGCATCCAGAGCCTTCCTGCATCTGCCCTCCACTGCTATATACTTGGGGCTATGCAGCAGTCGCTCTCAAAAACATATGGGTATGCCAAGCCAAAGACTCAGTATGGCTGTCAGGGCTTGATGAAGATCGTTGTCTCTTGAACATAATGTCTTCCCTAAGCCTTAAAATGCAATGATATTTTTTGTTTGCTTCCCTTGGGGAGGTAAGTCAGAAAAAGGTACACAAGAAGGGAGCACTGACTGGAGAAAAAAGACTGTGATGAGATGACAGCCTGTGGCAAACTTCTTCAGTGTGTATCTTCCCACTAAGTCTAATGGTGCCTACAACTCTGAAGTTTTTTCATTCCTCTGCTGTCAGAAAACATCTGTGAAATGAGGGCTGATTTAAGTAGAAGGTAACAGCAGCTGTTGGTGTTTGTCTTTCCATTATCTTTAGTACCACACAGGTGTGCAAGAGATCTGCTTATGATGGGCTCTGTGACTGTCCCTTCTCTGATGGGATCTCTGCTCTTCAAAAACAGGCTTCCAAATGTCACACAAAGGAAGTAGTAGATTCACACACAAAGTTCAGAAGCACGAACATTTATAATCAGTGCAAAAATCCTCTTCTTTTTCTCTTCAATATCCAATTCAGCACACTAGATGTATTTGCCTGGTGGATGAAACAGAAGAGTATAATGGAGACAATAGAACTGCCAGAGTTTGAAGGCATGGTGTCATCAAGGCACAGGGCCACGTGAGACCACACTGGTATCCTGATTAAGGAAATTAGGTGCTGATTAGTAGGCTTAGTCTTGCCTCTTCAGTGTTCACGTAAGGATGCTTGTTAAATTAGTAAATGAAGTTACCTGAAGGTAATAACTCATTTATGTTCCTCTATTCTTGGATTCCTTAACTCTATCGTCTGATTTAAATTTATTTTTCTGATTCGTGACTGTACCAAGTACTTGCAGCTTCATATGAAATTAATTGTGCAATTTCTCTGACTTTATGAGAATTTTCTTCCCCTCAGAGGTACTGTGAAGATACAATAGCAATGTATCATGCATGTTCATAACATTGTGATAAATTGAGGACAATAATACATGAATAAAAAATATTGGGGTTTTTATCAGAAAGAATGGTATGTAGTAAACAAGGCAACATTGAAAAATAAGGAGAAAAAGCAGATAATGAAGACACTTGCTTAAATTATCTCCAGCTAGGCTGTACACTGAAAGATGGAGGATGACACTGGGATACAGCTAAAGAAGTTCTAAGCCTCATGGTGAGCTCAGAGATAATCAGCTTCATGGCCCAAAATCTCATTCTCTTCTGTTTGTGAAATGTTGTGACAGTCCTTGGAAGTTCCAAGATGTGTCAGACAACTGAGGGCACTAAAGAGGTCAACCTCCCCAATGGGCTCCATTCACCCATTCTGCTCATGACTCCAGGCGCTTTTAAGGCCCATCCTGTGCTGTTAATCCCTGTTAGTCTGATCTGTTTGCTTGTCTCTGGCCATATCACAGCACACCTGTGTGCCTGGCCATGAACCCATCGCTGTGCCTGAGCTCTGCACTGACTGCCTGGTGTGACCTCAGACTCGTCGTGCCACCTGCCTTGAAACTGCTGGGCTGGACCTGACAAGAAGTAGCACTGGCCTGCATTCATGGATAACTCCTTGTCTTGCTTCAAATGTGGTCATGGAGTTTTGCTTCAATTTCCAAGTCTGAGGAAAGCACGGTTTTCTCAGGGCATGGGAAAGATCTGAGAATGAAAGCAACATTGAGTCTCAAAAATTATTTGTGATCAAGACCTGTTTGGATCACAGTACTCTTTATTACTCCTCCTTGAGGGATGCATCCATCACATCAAATCTCACAGGAGCCAAGAAATTCCACACTAGACTTCTGAAGATAACAAGAGGTCAGGGATGGGGAGTAATTTATTTTTGTGGCATTGAAGAAGGTTTGGAACACTATCTGAAAATGAGCTGTATGAAACTGGAGTGTTCTTCAGGCACAGAAAAGGCTCCAATCAAAACTTTAATGTTAATAAATCATGGCATTTTGTCTCAATCTAACAGAATCTAATTAGTGAAAATTAATAGGTTGGGTTCTGATTTTCTTAAATTTTTATGGGCATTTATTTTATCACTTGTCATGATTTACAACAGCTGCAAATCTAGTCAACAGGCAGACCAAACTTCAGCCAGCACAGAACGTGTGTTTCTATGACAGGTAACTTTGTTATTATCAGATAATTTGAATAGCAGACTATTAAAAATTTATTTCTCCTTGCAGAAATTTGGCTGAGATAAGAACACAATGCAAAAAAGACAGCTTCCATAGCCCACAGATGAGAACTTTTTGTTATTTAAACCTTTTATTTTTAGGAAAAATAACAGTAACAAGTTTTGCTAAGGAAAACAAGTTTGGTTCTATCTATGGATTCCATGACAGCAACAGTCACAGACAGAACAGTCCAAAGAATTGTTTAATGTAAACAGCATGTTGACACAGGACTAACTTTTATGTTGTTTCCCATTTCAGAAATCCTAAAGGATGGATATTTCCCAGGAATCTGGTTCCATCTTCCCTGCCATTCCCTTAGATAAAGGAAGACTGCAGTCAGGTTTCCCCCTCACCCTCCAAACTTCTTTCCTCCAGATTTATACACCCAACTCCCTCAGCCTCCCCACACACGTGGCATGCCCCAGCCTCCTAACCATCTTCCCCAGCAAGAGAGTTCAACTCAGTAGGCAATGGCAATACACAGTGGCTACATGTCACTCTATCCTGAGTGGCTAGCTCCCAATACGCACTTGGATTAACTAGGAATCTCTTCACACAGCAGCAGCTGAAAGGTGGGCCTGTGGATGCAAAAATAAAAAAGTCAAACCGCTGTCACAAACTAACAAAGAAGTAGGCAAGACAGTTGTTTTGGGGTGGGTTTTTTTGCATATGGATGCAGAATTTAATGCTAGAATACCACTTTGAATTCAAACAGCACAGAACCAAGAAATTAAAGTGAGCTGCTCTTAATGTCATAGCAAATTGCAGAAGGTATTATAAGGAGTATCCCACGTCTCGCTTTAAAGTTAGCCCTGCTTGGAGCAGGAGGTTGGCTTAGGTGGTATCCAAAAGCCTCATTCAAATTAAATTTCTCTAGTTTTATTCTGCACCTTGAAGCACTCAGGAAAGTTCTATAACATACTTAAAAGAACATTATCTGAAAAGACAAGAGCAATTGACTGACTGGATGAAGTAAAGAACTCTAAAAACCTTTTGTAAATGGAGATAAGTGGAGGCAAAAGAACATATAGCTACTTGAGTTCAACATTTAGAAACCACAAGAGGTTCCTAAAATACCCATTAACCTGTTACTTCGTGCTCTCTACCAGCCTGTTTTCCCTGACTTATCAATTCAATCCCGGTGTCTCATTTGCATCTCTGCCCCACTCCCTCCCCTGTGTCACTCCACAAATGCCAGAGGAGTGACACAGTAGAAAGGGAATCTCTTCCAAAAGGACAACTTTAGTTTAAGATGAAACAGACACCCCGGGCACTCGATGCCCATCTGAGTGGGAGGTGCCTGGCACAGGATGGGCATGTGATTGTCATGTGCTGGGCACTTTATGGCCACGAGATGGATGCACGCCTGAGATGTGATGCACGTGACCAGTGTTGGACCAAAGGCTTTTACTCAGTCCTGGTGCCTCCATCCCATGATTCCTGACCACTGGTCCAGGTGACACAGCTGGAAACATGACATTCATTTTTGAGTACAAAAGCCCTTCCTTGGAGCATTTAGAAAACTCCTGCTACTGGCCTCTAAGAATCCTCCCAAGCTTGCTAAATTCAGCACATTTCCACTCTACAAAATACAGCAAAATTATCTAGACTTCAAGAAATCTGTTGCAACCAAACAGAAGTTTGTCAACAGAACACCACTAACACTGTGATGTGACAGAATCATTAACAAAAAGACAGCCAGGTTGGGTCAAACCTAAAATACCTCTTCTTGGTGCCAATTCCAGCATCCAGCTCCTCCTGCCCAAGAGCAGTTGGAGGACTGAGCCTGCCCTGCTTACTATGCTCCATCTGCTTTTCAGCCTCCTTAGAGCACTGAGCTGACATATACATGTTTTCTGAAAATTCTTCTTTCCAAGGGGTGACGGACAGCTTGAAGCCATTGTTTTTATATGTGTAACTGAGGTTATTCTTCCCCATCATTCCATGTTTACTAACAAGAATTTTGTAATTCAGTGTAGTGCCCAGACAGTACCATGACGAGTTTCTGCTGAAAAGCTGCCACTTTCGTACCATTCTGGTACCTCAGTATCAGCTGCAAACTTTGTCATCTCACTGTTTCCTGCCTTTTCTAGGTTGTTGATGAATGTGTTGAAAAGCACAAGCACAAGCCCAGATTCCCAAAGGAATCTACCAGTGACCTTTCTCTACTGGCAGATCTCACCTTTGCACACTGCATTCAGCTCACACCAAAAGCTCCCATGAACTGTGGAGGTGAAAGTAAGTAGCCACTGTGAGACCGAATCAGATCCTGGGATAATGTGTAAAGGATGACACAGACAACCAAAGGAATGCTTAGCACAGAACAAGTATTTCATTGCCCAGTCCTGATCCTCAAGGCAGATTCACAAAACACTGTGCTCAGGTGCACCTGGGAATTAAATGCATAACACTAGGACAGACAACACATAGACTCAATAAAGACTCTTTTTATGGCACATAATAGCCTACTTCCTCACCCTCCAAACATTTTGTACGCCACAGAACACAAAACTTCTCTCTCCTTCTTTCTGCCCTTGCACTAATATCCTATCTGCTCCAGACTCCAGACACTTTTCCTTGTAAAGTTAAATAATTCACTGATAAGTGATAACTTACTGTTCAATAACTCACCTCAGAGGAATTAATCTTAATTCCTAACTATATCCTGGGGAAGAGATTGTCTTGTCAGAACTTGGCTGCTTTTCTCCTCATGATAGCATACCACACCACATAGTTTAATAAGTTATTGCTTCCTATCGGCCTCATTCAAATGATATCTTTAGACCATCATGTTTATAACAAAATACAATACTTTTTTTTGGTTTTGCTTGTTTGATGTTGGTCTTTTACATCCACAGGGGATGCAGCTGGATTCTCAGATCTCCAGTCTTGAATACTGGCCTAATGTTTCCCACGTATATTTACCCTGGGTAATAGCCCAGCACAGTGCACTGATCCCAGGCACTGATCCCAGGCTACGCCAGCTTAGGCTGACCTTGAGCTTCTGAAATACTCCCTTTTGTCTTGTGTACATATGTAAAAGTCATCAGCTGGCTTAAACATCTGGTCATCAGTGAATATTAAGCCAGCACTCAACATCAGAACCCTGACTGTGCAGTATCCAAAATTTGAATCTTCTGTTGAAGAATCTCTTGGTTGCCTTTCTCATGACTATCTGCCAGACAGCAAGTGAAGGCAACGTTTTTCTAACAAACTGTGAATGAAAATGGAAAATAATACTCTTATTGGATATAGTGAGAGACACAATGGAACTGCAAGCTCCACGTGTTCTTCATACAGCTCATTTTTTTAATGGCCTACAAGAAACTGCAAAAGGAACACATGACAAAAAGGATGATGATCTTGTGTGCCCTTTTGAAAGAGGTCAGAGGTTAAACAAGTTATTGTAATTTTTCTTGCTTACCTTCACTCAGAACAAATGTGAATGCAGCCATATTCGAGTTACACAACAGTGCTACAAGAGCCAGCCAGGAAATAAATTATGCACAGCAGCAACCAAGTGCCTTCCAGATTCACAGGAAACTGCTGTCCAGCCAAACACACATTTCCTAGCACAGTCTGAAACTAAATGAACTGTCATTAGGGAAGATAAAATCAATACAGGAAGTATTCGAGAACAAAAATTTCCCTCATAATCTCATTTATTCACATCCCTTTAAATTGCTATAATTGGGGATTCTAGGTTTTCATTTTAACAGTGGTATGTAAAGAAGTAACATGTTGATCTTAAGCACTCAGAAATGCAGAAACTAAGGGCAGATACAAAGGAATGTTCAAAGATCTATCATCCTCTCTAAGAAGAATTTCAGGAATGATGCAAAATAAAAGATGATTGTTGGGTAGGTCCTGGACCCACTTTTATCCTGAACCAAAAGTCTTTGTTGTATTGTATTTACATTGGTTTATACTTTTGCAAACTTAAATGAACTCATTTAGTTCATTACATGGGCATGAAATGAAGTGAGAATAGGAGTCCTGTGCTGAGATACCTCTCTCAACTGAAACCAAAATAAAATCTTCATTTTACTGTTAAATTAAAGTAACAGTTCAGTTGTTTCCTACTTCTTTCACTTTTCAGCTTCAGATATCATTTAACTTCAACAAGCAAATTTATTTGTGAATGACATCTTTTGTCTCCTGTAAATATAATTTAGCAGTTAAATGCACTTTAAAACAATATTTAGACAACTAGTAGCATTGATAACATAGAAAATTGTAAAAAGGCACAGTCCTTGATCAAACAGTTTCACTGGGATGGGATCAAATTAGTGTAGATTCAAGGGAACTAATTTCCCGCTAAAAGGTTTAGCCTACAATGCTGCCAACTCCCTTGCTGCCAGAACAGAGCAACAACACCTTTCCAAACCTCTAACCCCACACAGCTGATACAGGAGACCATATGTGTCTCTCACCACTTATAGCTTGTAGCAGCTTATGTAAGGCATTATGGAAATAATAATAAGTGTGATAAATATTTAATATTAACGTATCTGTAATTTCCACCATAGGTAAGTCTAGGAATCAGAGAGGTAGAACTTACGCCTTAAATGGCTACCTGGAAACAGAGACTAGACAGAAATAAAGGAATAAAGGAGGGATTTATTTGATAGGCCTTCATAGATACACTCTGGGCTTCAGAGGCTCCTGCCTCAGTGGATCCCAGGATGGACAACAGGTCCCGAGTTCTTCACACTTTTATATCAGCATAAATTCACTAACCAGAACTCAGCCAGTGATGGAATTTCCCCAAGCTTGGCCCCCTCTCCCCAAGATGATGGTTTACAGTTCTTGAGTCTAGGACGGTCTGGGTGTCCTTGGAGAGCAAGCTGGAGAGGCTTTGTTATGTCTGTCTTAGCATGAGAGAACAGCACTTAACAAGCTACAGGAAACTTCAGAGTTACACTAGCAGTACAGGATTTGAAAAAATATAAAAGTTAAAAACTAAGGCATCAGGTCTAGAATGAGAGAGCAAGTTTTTCTTTCCTGGGATGCCTCTTGGAGACAGAAGAAAAAGGAAGTGCAAAAGAACAAAATTTAGAAGAGAGGTGGATGTGGCATACCTAGGCTTGAGGTATTTCCACCCACAGCATTCTCATTTGAAAGCTGAGAATTAGTGTAATGGGTAATACTGTTAGAATTGTCTGGAATAAAATGCTCAGTAGCTCCAGCTGGAAGATGACAGTGAATGAAGCAGAGATTTGTACCTGCGCCCCTGCAGTTCTACATTTCCATCTGTGGCCAGGATGGTGGCAGAGTCCATCTTCAGCAAATCTGTAGAGCACACTGACCTAGGGGAATGGCTGTTAGGCTTTGCCAAATCCAGTAGTCCAGGAGTGGAATTCTGTTGCCACTTCACACCTGTAGGACCAGCTGGTATCAAGGCTGAGCAGGTATCGGCCAGATGCAGCCCCACACGCACACACATGAACTGCACATGTGTCCATACACACACACCCAGCCACACCACAGGGTGTCAGCCCCAACAGGCACACACAGCCGGCACCAATGGCCCTGCCCTGCTCCCCTCTCCGGCCAGGGAAGGGCAAAGACTCAGGGAGGACCACACAATTACTGCCTTCACTGCTTGAAAAGGAAGCTACACAAAATTACATCTCACCATGGTGCTGGGCCATATCACCCACAGCAACAGCTGCATCCAGCACCTGGGGGCTCCCCAGGAGAGCATCAGAGCAGAGCAGGCGGCCCAGGGAGAGGTGCAGGATGCATGGCTGGAGGCTCTCAAGCTGAGGCTTGGCAAATCCCCGACTGGCACAACCTCCTCTTGTTCTGCTCAAGAGGAGGAGGTTGAGGAGCAAGCTCAGCTTGAACTGGGGTTCCAGGGCCTTGGGCAGGGGAGGGGAGGCCCCAGGTGGGGCTGGTCGGGGCCAGGAGGCTGGACAGCACCCACTTCTCTCATGGGATGTGGAACTGGAGCCCTCCAGAGGTGTCCTCCAAACAGCATTTCTGTGGTTCTTCAGAGAGAGCTCAGTTAATCAGGGCCAGCAGCTGCATAACCTCTGTAGCGAGCTGGGATAGCTGCTAACATGAGTCGATGGCAAAGCTGCAGGCTTTGTTTGGAGTCCACAAAGATGTTTATTCCAGTCGCACATGTGGATTGTCTAGGGACAAAGATAAGATTCATGAGAAGGTCTAGGGTTTAGTATGGGGTGGTAGGGATGGAAAGAGCATCAGGGACCAAGCATCAGGGGAGAGGGGGCAGTGCACAGGCGGGGTTAGGGTATGGGAGCCTATAGGGGAACATGGAAGGAGTGACTGAGGGACAAGGGGGGGGGGAAGCAGAACTGGGTACATTAACATAACAGAGCAGGGTATCCTGTGGGAGAAGCCTCTTGGGTCTCCCTAACTTAGGGAATGCCTCTCAGGGTCCTTCCCTCCTTCCTTGTGTGGCAGGCTCACCGGCCTCCACAAACCTCCACCACTGTTCTCCTCATCTGTGTTACTGAATCCAGGGAGCAAGCCAGAGAACCAGATTTTCCCTACCCTTTTGTTCCCATCCCCCAAGATAAGCCGAGAAGGGCAGAGAAACTGCCTGACCTGATTTTCATAAAGTCTGATTCTGAAAGCAGCAAGTGCTTGCAAATGCAATCAGCATTTCAAAACGTGTATGATTTTAATGAAAAAACCTGACCAAAGTTTCCTAAGTACACTTTTAAGCAGATGTTCATCCTCAAGATTCTGTATTCCCTTAGTGTCTGCAATATATGTTCCATGCTGACATCTCTATTTGCTGTTGTATTGCCTCTTGGCTTTTTGTGTAAACCAAAGGCACTTAGTCAGTAGAAAGAAAAAAAAGCAGTATCAATTTCCTTGGTTTTGCATACACAAGTAGCAACTAGAAAAAAGAAGGACCAAGTAAACTGTGTGAGGAAGTAAACTTTGTTTCCGGCATTAAGAAGATATACACAAAGGCAAAATAACTACGTCTGAGTGATCAGCTACTCAAAATCTCTGTGAAAGAGAGGGAATGAAAACTAATTATGAGATGTGGAAGCCAGATGTGTGGTGGTGAGTGAAAGTACTCGCATAATGAGGGGCAGAAAGCGAGACACTATGAAATGCAGGCAAGTTCAAGTGAAAAAGGAGGAGTATGTGAGTTATGCCAACAAAAACTACTGTGCTGCAGAAAGGAGCACATTCAATAAGAACCAAAATCAACAAGATGTAGAATTAAAGGTGATATATAAAAACAAATACATATGTAAAAGTGAAAATAAAACCTTTAAAAGTCATAGGTGAGAAGGAAAACTCATGATGAAATGAAAAAATCATGACAAAAAGCAAGCATGTGAGAAGAGGAGAAAATTTAAAAATGCAGAAAATATTGCACACTGTTGTGCAATAAAAATGTGTAAACAAAAGGAAATGTAAATAAAAAGACATACTGTTATATTAAAAAATGAAATAAAACATGCTGGGGAAAAGAATAGTCAAAGTGAGGTGACAGAAATAAAAGATTAAAAAAGAGGTAGAAATAAAAAGCTGTAACATGATACAAAGAAGGGACTTGTTCTTTGAAAGCAAAAATCAAGTTATGCAACATAATGACAAGCAGGAAATAAGACATGCAAGAATACATGCAGGGGAATGTGAGTCTATGTGATAAGAAAGTTAAAACAGATGTTGAGCTAAAGAGCTCAGCATGTCTTTAAAGAGCCTGTGTTAGAGGTGAAAATACATACTGAGTTAAAAAAATGAAATGCTTCAATGAGAGAAGAACGGAAAAATGAGATGTGCAATTTGAGACCTAATAAATTGTAAAAAAACCCCAATGTGCAGTAAGAACATAGATAAAAAAAGGAAAACCTGAAAAAACATAACGAGGGAATAAAGGAATGGATTATGAGATGGGTAAAAATCACATCTGGTGCACATGAAACTTCTCAAAAATACGGACAAGTACTCATAAGTAGAAAAACGCAATATAAGCAACGCACAGGGACTTGTAAAATGGAAATATGTAATGGCATTTTGAAGACAAATGGGGAACAAGATGTGAATAATGAAGCTGCAGAATGAAAAGTAGAATAATTATGAACATTAAAAGAGGATACAGAAAAATCTAAAATAGGTAAAGTTACACCAAAGTATGTAAGTTAAAAAATCAAACCAAGTGATTCATTCAGGAAAACTTATAAGAAAAATTATATTTGGTGAGAAACATAAAAGGCAAATTTATTCTGAAAGGAGAAATTCATTTAAAAATGCAAAAATAAAAACTCAGAAATTAATAAAGAAGGAAAGCTTGATATATTCAAAATCAGAAATGTGTCAGGACCTACAAAATATGAAATGTCACTAGAAATAAATCAAGCTGTGAAACTGCGGGCATTAGGGAAAGTGCAGAAATAGCTCTGAAAAAGAGAACACAGAAAAAATGCACAATGTAAAAAGAAAATGGGAGGATTTGCAGATATGAAAATGTATGCTAAGAGGCACCCCCCCGTTCAAGTTTCAAAAAATACAGAGAACTTCATTATGCATTCTTTCAATGAAAATCTAGTATGAGATATAAAAATGAAATTTGCAATATGATAGCATTCAAACACTAATGAGATATTAAAAGAATATATTTATTGGTGTGCAAAAGAAAGTTTACATAGGAGCAAAAAAAATTAGTCTTGAAAAATCACAGTAGGATGCTAGCAGGAATATATGAAATTTCTCATAAGATGTAGGAAGTTAACTAAAGAATGTGAGGAAAGGAAAATGCACAGGGAAATCTGAAAGCTCACACTCAGAATACAATGCATAATCTGTAATGGGCAGCAAAAAGGAAATTGGCTAATAAGCAATGATACATGAAATTCCTAATTAGATCTAAAAGCACATAATGAGACACTGAAACAAAACCAAGCAGTGAAATAAAAATGAACATGCACATCAAAAATCGAAACTGGAAATTGGAAACGAGATGCAAAAAAGCATTCATATGGAGATCCAGAATTGAAAAAAGTGGGTAATGAGATGTGAAAAGGAAAACTCATAACAGGATTTGGCATCAGGAATACTTAATAAGTTGAAAAATTTTAGTAAGTCAAGAACTTCAAAATCTGAGAGAGTAATGATAGGCAAGACCAGAAATGCACCTTTAAGATCAAAGAGGAAAAATTAAATAAGGTTCAAAATTAAGTAGGAAATCCTGTGATGCAGTAGGAAAAAAGCAGAATGAATTAAGAAAGATTAAATCCATGAAGAAATACAGAAAGAAAAATCTGTAACAAGTTGTGAAAAATCAGTGTTTGATGGGAAGCCAACCCTCCAATGTATATTCTAACATGAGCACAGCAATCCAGAGTGAGGGTCTGGAAAATGAGTAACGAGATGTGAAATCAGAAATAAAATTATTTGTGATAACAATAATTCATAATGACAAGCAAAACCAAGAACCAAAATGCTAATGCAGCATGGCATGCGAATTGCCGAAGGAGATACAGTAGCTGAGATGCATAATGGAATATGGAAACAGAAATATATAATGAAGTGTGAAAAGAAAACATGTACCATAATAAAACATGCTTTGCAAGCCATTTTGTCCTAGAAGGACTGAAGCACATAAAGCAGCATGAAAATGGAACAATACTACTGAGAAGTTCAAGGGGTTCCGAGTAGGAATTTTACTCGACTACTTGAACAGTGGGGTTAATTACAAAGTCCCTGGCTGCTGTGGGTTTATTTTACCCTTTTTTTAGTTTTGAGCTTGCCCCACTTCCTGATCTAGAAGGGATCTGCCTCGGTTCTCACAGGAGTTCCTGACATCCATTGGCACAATACTGTAACATGCCAGCATCATCTCTTACATGTCATAGCGATAACATGCACTGGCAGATTATGTAGGAGAAACAGCCTTTGGGAATTCTCCCTCAGGCATGTCAAGGCCACCAAGCAGCAGATTAGTTGCATAACAGTTAGGGCCCGAGGCATTTGTGCCCAGGCCCACCAGCAGGAATGGGGATGACTTGGTGAGGTACAGGTTTACAAAGAAACAGACATCAGCAATTTTGAGCATGTTAATATTACGTATAAACAATGGGCTTAAGTGCTCAAAGAGGAAAACAAACAATTGCAATGCCATTTTGTTACCTCACGCTTTTGTCATGCCACAAGATACATATAAGGCTACATTCCCCAAGCAGCAGCAGCAGCATGTTTCATCTCAAAGGATGTTCACAAGCCTGGTGAGTGTGCTCTGCTGAAATACTGTGGCTGCTTTGCCTTGGTGTTGCCTTCTGGGATGTCTTGAACCATTGGACTCTGACCTTGCTTTTCACCTTTGAATATTTAATGCTAAAGCAGATTGTTCTCTGGTACATACTCCAAAGATAATGTGACATTCACATCATCTCATGCCTCCAGGATATTTCCATCCCACAGGCAACTCATTTTTCAAGAAACTCTTTAGCATGGATAGCAGGTACTGCTCATTCAGGAGGCTCATCATGCCTGCAGACAGTGCCTGCAAAGAGGGAAATCTCTGAATCACAGAGAGGAGCAAGACTTGGATCATGCAGGATGTGTGCTGGGGAGGCTACATGGTCACAGGCAGGTTGGGATCATACTTCACCTTCACCATGCTGAGCAGAAGTTTCTCTGGGATCAACACAGGGGTGCTGAAGCAGTAATTCCAGCTGTGCCACACAAGGCCATCCTACCCCTAAGACAGGTCCTTCACAGGCAGGTGAGAGAAGGCACACCAGAAATGCTGAGTGGCACACGCTGTCACCCAGGTTGGGTGGCCTCCTCAGGAGGGGTCACTGCACAGAACATACACCCCCTTACTGCTGTCATCCCTGCCACCAGCCATGGAAAAGTCACTGCTCAGAAAAGGCCAGGTGTTTAGGCTGCCAACATTCTTTCCATTTGGAGTAGCTTTTTGGAGAAAGGGTCTCAAAGTCTCATAGTGAGCTGGCTGAAATAGAAAGGGTCAGTGCCAGCACTGACCTGTCTTTGGAAAACCTTACTGCCATGGTATAAACAAGCTGAGTCACCAATCCCAACTGTAAGAGGGATCAGCCTGGCATGCTCCTGAGACTAGAAAGGTTCAGCTATTAAGCAGAGAAAAGTGGGAAGCCCTTGCATAAAATCTCTAGGGCATTTGCTTGTTTTATTTCTTGCCACTAACAAGAAGTGTTCCATCCACTTTGCTCACTATGACGTAAGGAGTAATTAGATCCTTCATCAGTCTTATCTTTGTCTGAGCCCCTCAACAATGTATGCTTCCTTAAGTCGTGTTATGGGCCACTGATCATCTTTATCTAATGTTATCATGCAGTCAGCTATTCTACCTTATACTAAATGTTATGTTGGGGTTATGGAAAGGGTCGCAAATAAATGGCACACCTTTCTTTCTTTTTCTTTCTCAAAAATGAGAAAGCTGCTGGAAAGCTGACTGTCATCTAAGCTTTGGGGAAAACTCCAGCTGACTGCAATAAAATCGGGATTTCAATAAAATTTTCTCTGCTTCAGAAACCCTGATCCTTTTAGTACAATAACCTGTAAAATTTGATCTGACAAGAGGCAAAACCCTCAATGGCATTAAGCTTATTAGACTGATTCAAAAGCTAAAGTAATACTGTGATTAGTGCATATTGCATGCATTAAGACCATAATAAATAAGAATACAATTGGTTGCCAGCAGCAGCTGGTAACTTGTCTCATGCTGTAGAGTCAATCCAAATTACTCGTAAACAGTAGAACACTTTACAAAAATGGATAATATTTTGGATGAGAAATAGCACTAAAATACAGTCTCTGATAGCACAGATAATGAAACTAACAGCTGAATAGAATGGAGGTACTGAATGCACATCTAGACTCCATTATCTTTCCACAGCATGTTTCCCTTCCATATATCCTGCAGCCTCCATTCATACTGTCTGGTAAAACACTATTAAAACCACACTCAGCCAGCTACAGAAAATGCTCACAGATTCTTTTAAATAAATAAGCATTCAGCAGAACTTAGCTTTAATGGTGCAAGAAGCATTTTGTCAGAGCTAAAGACCAACGTGAGGATTGTCTGTCTTTGATGAAAAATTTAACCAGTCAGTTGGTTAGTGATTGTTCCACCTTATGAAAATGTTAAACGACTTCCCTCTTTTGAGAAAATGAAGATGTCATTACAAAATATTCTCCTTCATTAGTTAAGAGTAAGCCATCTTTATGCATTCTCTGAGCATACATTATTTCTCCTATAAATAAAACAGGCCCAATTCTTGGAAAGGCACATGCACACCTTGCTTCAACCTCCGAAATGTTATGAGGTTGTTTTAAACTTTGCTTGTAACTCCTCTCTAGCTCACCATTTTGTTTTACCTCTGTACAATGCTTCTGTGGCTCTCCTTCTTGGTCAATGTATTGCAGCACTCCAGTGAAGTCAAGCTGAACAGAAAGTTGCACCAAGGTGAGAAAACACCTCAAAGAAAAGTGGAATCTTTGTCTGGGCATTCCTGCCTGAAACATATGGAACATGCTTTTCCCTTCTTCAATATTGTAAATTGTCACATTACCATGAGTCTAGGATGCAGGTGAGAGGAGGCTGATATTAAACAGCTCATCCTCTGATACAACAATGTTCCACGTGAGTTTACACTGGCTGGCAGACTGATTTGAATCTGATAAGAGTTGAGTGCGAGGGATTCTCTAGAGACTACACTGAACAGTACAAGTGAAAATTAGAGTTCCTGTTGAAGTCGTGACTCCCACGTTGCACATTGAATGCATCCACTAACACTTTATTGGAAGTGGGGGCAGGCTGTGTTTTAAAATTTTCATGCTCATAAGTAAGCAACAAATTGGATATTTAGCATACAGTTAAGATTGCCTAACAGTTTTTTGTCATAAAACTTGGTTTCCACTAATTACAATTTTGTGAATCTTAAGCTATTTGGACTTAAATTTCCTCATTTAGGTGTTTGGTGCAATTGACTGTTACCTTTTTGGGTTTTACCTCATGTAATACAGATGTTTCCAAAACCAATGTGCCAAAACATTTTCCGAAATATTCCAGTCTGAAAATAATAAGAGGAGGGAAAAAACCCAGAAGAAAAATCCCTTTTATACAATTTTATTTTAGAAGTTTTAGTACTTTTGCAGATGAAGGAGTTGCTACAGTCACCACATATGTATCAAGAAGGCTTTTGTTGGCTCTCAAAGTTGCCTAATTACATTAAAATTATAAACCTTTGGAAATGAGAAATTGGAAGCTGACGTACATTCAAAGGCTACCGAATTGTCTAAAGATGTGGCTTTCAGTGAGGATGGTCCATCCCTTTGCTCTTTTACATACCAAGCAAATGGCAAATGCTCCATAAGCCACGGAGCAGATCCATAGGTATCTCCCTCCAGTGAAAAGAGTTTGCCTGCTGATCCTCCCCACAACAGACAAAACAGAATAGCCTTCTCTGAGTCTCCCAGCACTCCCTCCTGTGGCAAGGAACATGAGGAGAGCCAGACTTTTCTCCTGGTGGTCCTTTTTGCAACAGGAATGGGATCCTAGAAGCAGAGACAGGGACAGATTCTCGGCATCTCTCTGCAGACAGACAGGAATACCACCAGAAAAACGTGTAATTTTTTTTGTAAAGGCAAGCTCTTGTACCAGCATCCCTTCTAACAAAGGGATAGAGGACTGTGCTGTGGCTCCTCAGGGCCCCAGCCAGCCGATGAGTCATGCTTTAAGGAGGGCTAAATTTTTTTTAAACGTTTCCCACTAAATTCTAAGGCAATAAGTCTAATTACACTTTATGCTTTAGCGCACTTAGAAGAACAGCATGATTTGGAAATGGCTCTTTTTGGAAAATGGCTTTGTAGAACACATTTGAAAGTGACTGCTTTCCTGAATGCAAATGTCTGAATTGCTCTAATTATCTAACTGGGGAAAAATAGGCTTTTTTTAGACTGCCAATATCTGAAGAAACTATGAAAGGACAGGACAGTTTCTCCCAGTATTCTTTTCAGTATGCTTTCTATTCTAGTTCTAAATACAAATAACCAGTGAGATTGCCAGTACTTTCATTTTATTATGTAGTAATTAGATGTCTTTTTTTAAAAAAAGTGTCTTAAAAAAAATCACGTGTTTAATTTTCAGCTTGTAAATCCTAATCATGCTAATTGTCACACCAAAGTCTGGAGCCTCTAAAAGTAGAAGTAATGTCTCCAGGACTTCCTATTATCAACCTTGTCTTTAGCCTGACAGGTAAATAACATCCCTGTAGTAAGTACAACATCTGTTTGCATAAAAAGTAGTAATAGAAAGTGTATTTTTAGTTTCTTTTCAGGCAATTTCACAGCAGGGAACTGAAAAATGAAGCATCCTGGCTGCATCTGATCTCCTTTAGAATATGATTTAAAGACTAAAACAGCTTCTACCTTCACTGATTACAGGTGGGAGCATCATCAGGACTGCTTCTAGAGACTTCTGCTTGGTTTTCTGGGGTGGGTATGGGGTCCACTGCAACTTTTATTTAAAACTCTGAAGCGAACACTCAGCTGCAGTAAGTGAGCCCTCACCTATCTCCCTGAGCCTTCTGTTGACAGTATCAGGCAGAAAAAGATGGCCTGCATGTCTTTCCTGCGGGAGAAGATGTGGCCTGTGGGTATCAAGAGCTTATCAATGCTTATCTGTACCCACAAACAGGAGATACCTATTCTCCTGATTTGCACTCGTGAGGAACCCCTGGTCCCTCAGCCACTTCCCAAGATGGCTGCAGTGGGAATCTCAGGTACGGATGGGTCTGAACAGCCCCTAAAGGAGCTGCCAATCCTGCTCCTCCATCCTTACCTTCCAGCTGCCTCTCTTCCTGCTATCACACTCTTTGCTGCCACCTGCACCCTTGAACTCCTGTTTACACCTACAGTCATCAAGATTGCCACAGCTGGAGGCCAGGTCTCCCCAGGTGCCCAGGTTAATCCTCTCTGATCCTGCTGCCTCATTATTTTGCAGCCAACAGGACAGAAGGCAGAACAGAGATTCTCTCTGCAGCTCAGTGTAGCTCTGGTACATGGTACATGTGCTGGGATTTGTGTACAAGGGTTTCTCAGCATGTAAGAGGTCTTCCTATACAGCAATTAGTTAGATAATGGAAAGCCATGTCTACACCACTATAAATGGACTTAAGCAAATTAGTTTTTGCACTTACCTTTCTTCCCCCATTCACTGGTTTGCTCTGGGTTGGATGAAGAGGATGAACTAATTTGTACATGGCAGGAATAAGGGGAAGATCAGATCTCTGGGTCACCCTGTGCAGACAAACTGACATCACAGTGGCACAGGGAGCATGGGGGAACTCTGGTGAGTCCCACAGGAGACATGGCAGTACATGGGCATGGCAGACACAGCTCCAGGCCTCCACGTCCAGCAGCAGCAGGACTGAACATGTGCTCCCCGTAGGCACCTGGACAGCCCTGCACTGACCAGCACTGGGGTTACAGTCAGGTCCACAGCAAAGCCAGGGTCAGATCCAGCCTGGAGACAAGCCTAGCAGCAGGACCCACACTGAGACAGACCCCTCTGCACTTCAGGGATGCACTGATGGTGCTCATCCTGGCTGGATTATCTCAAGTTCTCTGCAGTGTCCTCTGGGTTCAGGGACAGTCCCCGACACCCATGGGAGCATGGCCAGATTCCCTGCAGGAATTTTGCAGAGGGACACTGTAAGAACTGTTTGCATTATTTACAGGTTTAAGTTCAGTCCCAGGGGTGGATACAGAGACACAGAAGTTAGGAGAGGATTGCAAGCATCAAACACTTCATATGCTTCAGTGTAATTACCTTATTTTAGTAACATTAAGAGGTCCAGCTCTTCAAAATAGAGAATAGAGGCCAATCAGTACACTAGTTTCGCAATAAATCAGTTATCAAAACTAGTGATAATCATTAAATTTATCTTCTGGTTTTCACAAAGTAAAGATTTGGGGCTCAGAAGTGATAAGGTAAAAACACTTGAAGGAATAGTTATCCATGGTTCAGTGAAAACCATTTATATGCTTTGCAAGTCAACAAAGCATTGTCCCTGGTATAAATCATTATATAAGTATTCATTTTTCAATATATCTGCTGCTGTAAGTTCCTAAAAAGATGACTGGAAACTGAAAATAGGAAGGAGGTTTTTTTTTCTCTCTCACTTTCTTGTTTCTTCAATAGCACTGCCAAAGATGTGACTTATTTCTAGAATGGTTTCATGTAGTTATGTAGTTATGACATAACCTTTGGGTCCTCATCATCTCTAAGGATATATATTCCTTAAATATAGCATAAAAGCTCCCTTCCATGTTTCAGACATGAATAAGACACAACATCAGCTGATGTTGAAAAGTGGAGTTTTCTTAACCTCACATTATACTGTGAAGAAACCTGGAAACAAGAAAACTTTGATGCAAAAGCTTCCAGAAGGAACTTGAGTTTCAAGCTAACACTGACATTTCTAAAGGAAATAAAAACATAGGAGAAGGGTACTTCTCCTAACATGGACTTTTCTAGTGCTTTCCTTTCCATTTCTGCCTAGCAAACTGTAAATTGCTTTTTTTATTTTTATGGATAGCAAGGGAGATAGTAAATTAAATTCACCCAGAGACTGCTGTGACTCCATCAACTTCTACTCAGAATAAATTATGAAAAAAATTCCTACTGACTTGGTAGGAAGCTTTATTTTTCTACACTGGTACCCTTAACAGTTAACTTTTAATCCCAATATGCAACTCGTACAAGTAGCAACACTATCAAGAAATTTACATTAGTGCTGTGGATAGGTACACCCAAAAAAGAATCATTCTTTCTAGCTTGAGTAAGAATAATACATAGTGACAGAAATGTCATTGTGGCAGATGAGACCTTACTGAAGTAGTTCAAGAGATTATTGCCCTGCTGACTCTGTTTCTGACTTTTGCTTGATTTATCTACTCCCTACCTGTTAGCTGAACAGAATATGCACTGTTGCAGATAACGACTATCAGCTTAGACTGCTCGTAAAACTGCGTCTGCACTACAGCTAGAACTAGTCAAAGCTAGAACTGATCATATCCTCATTAGTCTCATTTCCTGCATTAGGTAAGTGAGAAATTGTGTGGATATGCCTTCTCATATTTTCATTTGCTCCACAGATTTCCCCTGCATGTTGACTTCAGGACTAGAGCACTGATAACTGAATACCGCAGAAACAGAAGGGCACCATCAATTTAGTCACTGTTTTTGCATGCAGCAAATTTCTGAATCATGGGTAAAATACTTGAAAGGAGTGTTTTAAACCTTGGAATTTAAAAAAAAAATTCTCCTCAAACTTCTCTTTTTAATCAATTAGTATTTCACTGGAGGAAAAATGCCCATGGCAACACTCCACATATTTAGAATGCAGCAGAACCCATGAAGATATGTGGAAGGATTTTGTACACATACAGTGTGTTCAGCTAGTAACTAAAATGCCCTGTGCTGGCTCACTGTATCTACTTAAATAAGATTTTGATGTCTATTGCCCTTCTGTCAATTGCAACCCCATGGAGATGGTGGATAGAGATGGCCCTTCAGAAGGAGTCATCTCTCGGGGAGGAAACAGCCTCATTTGGCGTGCGAGTGCTGGAACAAACAGGCACTTAGAGAGACCTCTCAGGGTGATAGCTTCTGCTTTCACTGGTGATACCAGTGTGAGTAGGTCGTGGCTGGATAGATGGAGTGCTGCTCATAAGCAGTGTGGGGGCAGGTTTGAAACCAGATGGACAGATTTGTATCTGTTTTCAGACCAGCAAATAGAACTCTAATCAAGAGATCAACCATTAGTACAGTAAGCAAAATAACATCACTGTCTCATGAATTCGCACTGGTTTGCTCACTTGAACTTATCTATTTTTGAATTGTGCATAGGCTGCCTTGTAGCTGTACCAAGATGTTCCTTCGGCTGATAACAACTTTGGGAAAAACATTAAAGGACAATAAAGGGAATATGTTAAAGGTTTCACTCTAAAAATAATCGTTCTATTAACAGAAGACTTAAATTAACACTTCTAAGCATAAAATAGAATTAATTCAATTCACAAATAACTTCACAAACAGATGAATTCCAAATATAGCCAGAGAACTGCTGAATATTTCAGAAATAATGACATACTTGTTTAAGAAAAATCACTGTTGTCATAAACATGTCTTATAGCATACAGATCAGCAAAACCCCATCAATACACAGCTGTACACATGAGCTTGTGTAAACAAAAAACCACTGCTGCTGGGATTATAGCAGCTAGAAAAATATAACAGAGATGAACTGTCCTTTTTTGAGAGGAATGAAGAAGAAACTCCCAACATATTTCCAAAAGTGAATGGATTTTTTACTAACACTGGGACAATTACTGTCCTATATAGTTTCTGACACAAAAGCTGATTTTCTCTAGAACCCTCTAAAATGTCGCCCATGTTTGAAACCGTCAGTTCTTCTTGCCATAGGGTGTTTATGTCTCCATAAACAGCTGTAACTGCATCCTTGCAGCAATCTTCATCACCACAAGGCAGCAGATAATCCATGCAGATCCAGGTGGATAAAAGGTACCATAAACAGCTGCCTTCCAGTTCTCCATGTGCTGATTTCCTAATCCATTTCCTATTCATTTAAATGAAGGAAAGTAATACTGAAGAAGGAGGAGAGGGTAAAAAAAATATTGTTGTACATAGATTTCCTTAGAGGAAAAAGATGAAATCAGTTAAATCACTAAATTACCAAAATATCACAGCAAATAGAGATTCATTCATGGCAATATTAATGAAGAAGGCAGAAACATCTGATTTAGTTAGAAAATTCCCATCAAAATCTAATTAAATTCTTTACTGTTAAGTAGTTGAACTAGGTAACTTTAGGTCTTAAAACCATCATTCATACCAACATGTTCTTAGTACAGCCAGGAAAAGAAATATGGTCATTGACTGGCTCAGATGCTAAGCTTGTTTTATTTACATGAAAATATAGAGGTACTAAACCATGGTTTCTCCACCTCAAGCAAATATATTTTTCACTGACCTGTCTCAGACAAATTAATTAGGGCAAGAAATCCAAGTGCTAATCTAGAAAAAAAGCCTTCAAAATTTTTAAATGAAGAACCAAATTAGCTAAAGAAGTGAGGCTGTTGCACCTCCATCTCCCCAGGTCCATCAGTTGCAAGGCTGGGATTAAAATTTAACTGTTAAAGGGTATCCATGCAACTTATTCCTAGTAGAACTGTTGGGATAAAACATTCTGGCAAGCGTTGCATATTTGCAGTGATATTGTACAAAAACATTGGTGTTTCCAGTTTCAAGAGACAATACTAAAACTAGGAAATCATGCATAGAGACACTTCTTTTGATTCTGTTGAAGAAAGAGGAAGCTAGCAATGGACAGAAGCACATAAAAACTGCGGTCAGATAATTGATACTCTTAGTGGACTTGAAATTCTTGCTCACTTTACCTGCATACCTGAAACCAAAATCATGATCCAAAGTACATTCACATTTCAGTCAAAATATCTTTGACCCATGCCTAGTCATTTTAATATTAGAACACTCTGGATGCATAGAATATTCTGGGTGTCTCTCACAGACAGGACTAAGGGACCCATGGATGCCTTTTGTGCTGTAGTTGCTAATGCAGTTTAAAGCATAAAAAAACCATCTGAGACAATGTTTGTGTGGAATAATCCCTGCTTGCTTTGATTTACTACTGATCTTTCAAAGTAAAAAACATTTCCACTTCACCCAAGATGGACCTTAATCAGTCTTGTTTCTGCCACCCTGAAGTCTTGTCTAGGCTAGGAGAAAGCATGGAGTTGGGATTGTTGTGAATAGGAGGTGAAATACATATGTAACATGTCAACATTACATTAGTACATAGGGACATGAAACCTTACATAGGAGACCACCACACACCACCTAAAGAACCACAGCCTAAAAGCCTCAAGCAAGCAAGAATGACTGTTGAAGATGATTGATCTGGTCCATGATTAAATGTACTCTACTGACTCACATTCTTTAGTTTTAAAAAGCTTAATTCCCTGTTAAAAATTCAGTATCTGACATTCAAGCACACCTCAATTTTATTTCATTCTGGATATATAAGCTATAGAAGAGAAGCAGATCCAGTGGAAAGAAAAAAATTATTTATGCTATTTTCGTATTTCAGATTTCTTCCATTAGAACTTGGTTTCAAGCCTTATTTTACTAGAATTTACCCGAGTCATTAAAAATAAGCAACAACTGTGTTTAGCTCTGAAGATAAATGCGTGCATTTGTTGTGTTTGTGTGGCAAGGTTTTGGTGGGGAGACTGCAGGGGTGGCTTCTGTGAGGAGCTGCCAGGAGCTTCCCTCACGTCCAACAGAGCCAATGTCAGCTGGTTCCAGGACAGAGCCACTGCTGGCCAAGGCTGAGCCCAATAGTGATGGTGCTGGCACACCTGGGATGATGTCTCTAAGGGTAAAAAGTTGTTTTACAAGAGCAAATGCAGCCAGGGAAGAGAGGAGTGAGAACATGTAAGAGAAACAGCCCTGCAGACACCAAGGTCAGTGAGGAAGGAGGAGAAGGAAGGGAAGAAGGTGCTCTAGGCATGGAAGGAACCAACACTGGAGCAGTTCAGGAAGAACTGCAGCCCATGGGAAGGACTCATGTTGGAAAAGTTCATGGAGGACAGTCTCCCATGGGAAGAGCCACATGTGGGAGCAGAGAAAGAATGTGAGGGAATCCACAAGAAGGAAGGAGCAGCAGGCACACTGTGGGATGAACAGACCACAGCCCCCATTCTCTATTCATCTGCACTGCTGTGGGGAAAGAAATGAGAGAAAATTAGGAATGAAGTTGAGCCCAGGAAGGAGGCAGGGGTGGGAGGAAGATTTTGAGATTTGGTTTTGTTTCTCATTATTCTACTCTGATTTCATTGGTGATAAAATCAGATAATTCCCCCAAGTCAAGTCAGTGTTGCCCATGACAGTAACTCGTGAGTGATCTTTCCCCATCCCTATCTTGACCCACAAGGTTTTTTTCTGTCCTGCCCAGCTGAGGAGGGGAAATGACAGAGTGGCTTTGGTGAGCACATGGCATCCAGTCAGGGTCAGCCCACCACAGTGCATTTGTTAACACAAAAGTTTTCTTTTCAGCAATACAAGGCTGCTCTTTTAGAAAGCACAGACTTATTCTGCATAAAATTTCTGACTTCCTGGAGGAAAATGTATGCACAGCTGAAGAGAAATTTAGGTCTAGGACACCATGTAATCAAGTAAAGGGGAGAGAATTCAGTGAAGTCTACTAAATAGTGATAAGAGCTCTTTCTCCCTTTCATTTCAGAGATTTGCTAAAGCAAATGCAAATTTGAGAGAGAAATGTGGGAAAAGAAAATTAACTGGAAATCAGGAGAGAAAGGGGGGGGCATTACCTTTCATTTGATTTTCCACATGCAGAACTTGTGTAAATTCTCAAGAGTTATAAGGTGTCTTCAGTTTTAGTCTTCTGATGGCAATGTGCCAGGTTGAAAAAGAGAGAGGTCTCTTCTCTGTGTGGTAACTGCACTCATCCAACAAAATAATTACGGAGAAAATGATTACAGCAGTAACACTTATAAGACAGGCAGAATGCCTTTACATCTGCAGTTTCCCTCTTGAAGATGCTCAATTTGTATATAAATGAAAAAGTCTTGTCATCAGCTACATGGATGTTCACTGCTCTGATGTGGAAGAAGCTCCTTGACTCAGTGCATGCACCTTCAGTGCTTCTTGCTTGTGGTTCAGACTCTGAGCACCAATATCCACGTATTTGAGATACACCCTGGAAAAGGGTGAAAGTGAAAAGTCCTCCTTGTAACCTTCTCTCGTGCCACCCCCTCCACACACAGCATTTCCTTACTTGCCTCTACGTCGAGGTCTCTGCTCTTGAGCGTAGTTCAAGAACCTTTTATTTCATTATTACCTCTGTTCACAGGGATCTTCTTATTATTAGGTGGATAGCATTTTCTAGTAGATCCTCATCTTTACTTAATGAAGTGCTGCGATCAAATTAAAATGTTTTCTAAAAGCATCAGTTAGCTCATCCCTGCAGCAGGACAGGCTGGGCATAACAAAATGGAAGTCAATTATAAACGAATCTCAAAAAAATTACAGCATTGTCACTGTAGATCTTCTACTAGTATAACTGCATTATGAAACCCATGTCAATTGAATGCTCATGAAAGATCATGAAATTGCCAACTCTCTAACTGGACCTTTCTATTTATTCCCAGAATGGACAAATTATGTTGCTGGTAATCAATGCACATTTTCATTCTTCCACTACAAGGTTTCCCAGGTTTACAAGCCATTCAAGGCAAGAAAGTGAAGGTAAGTAACATCCCATTTATATATATATGGAGTCTTTTGCCTGTGTACTAGACTGAAGTGCAGTCACTAAAAAGCAGACACAGAACTGTAGCAATGTTCTCTCATTCTTGACATTAACTGAGGTTAATATGGCAGCTGGGAGGTGAGAAAATAGGAATCTTGTTTTCATTTGAACAATCAGATTTGAAAGGCCGTTTTCATCATCCTGTAGCAAATAAGATTGTGCGAGATGAAAAATCTAAGTAAAAGGAATGAAACACTTTGCTTGGCTAAAAACTCTTTCTCAATGTCACAGTAGTGTGATGTTAGTCTAGTAGGAAGTGATAGAAATTCTTTTGCCTTGCTGATTGCAAAGTTTTATAATTCCTTTCAGAAATAGTCTTGATAAAAATAAACGTGGTCTGGGTATTTGTTACGGACCTAAATTAAAACCACAGTCATTCATTACTAGTCTGCTAAATTATCACTTTTAAAAGAAAAAAAATCCATATTAAAAACTAGCATCAAATGGATATTGAAATTAATACATCAGAACATATAATTCAGACTTTTGCTTGGCTCCTTTGTGTTTTCATGCTTTAAAACATTTGCTGAGCAAAATATAGGATTTACATATTTCATTATCCAAGTTGTTAGGATATTAGCTTGGGAGAACAAATGGGATAACATAAGTACGATTAAAGCTTATCAGATAACGCAGCATTGAAAGAGAACAACAGAAAATTTCAGTGCAGCATAGTATGCACTCATCTGCAACACCATCTGTGAACTCTTCAGGTTGTTTGTCTGCATTGAAATCTGAAAACAAACAAGGTGTTTCACTTCCAGTCATGTGCTCAACTTCCCTTCTGAGCACATAATTTAGGGACCACATTCTCTGCTGTAATTTGTCAGCTGGGAACACTTTACTTTTTCCTTTCCCCAAAATGAACTAACTTTCCTGTGAATCAATGTAGGTATTAAAATGCTGAATACAGATTCCACTGACCCCTTTGAAGGTAGATTGTTAGATACTGAAGGAAAAATACTCATCCCAAACAAAGGGAGAGAAGAAATGTCCATCTTACTACAGCTGCTTCTTTGCAATTCAGCTTCAAGTAATGGGAAGACGCTGGTGTCTTTTAGTCATACCCATTATAAACTGGGATGTAACTCCACAACAGGAAAAGACGATTAGGAACACACAGGAAAGATTTCATCAGTACTGGAGCTGGAGAAGCCTGAGCAGCAGCCATTACTCCTCATACTCAGTTAATAAAATTCCTCTGCATGTGAGATTGCCCAGCGTTTCATTGCTTAACATGTGTTGAAAGAAACGTCTACGCCACAAATCTGGTTAGAAGGCACTACGGTCCTGGGAAAATGAGAATCTCTGGGGGTATAAATCATCTGACTGGAGAAGCTAGAGGCCTGTGTGGCTTACAAACCAAGAAGCTTAAAGCTTCTGTAAGGCAGTAAGAAAAAACTTTCAAATAAACAAGAGAATTGTGGCAGAGGTGGAGGTACAATGGCTGCCCTGGTGGATGCTGCAACAGTTTTCCAAATACACGGCTGGTATTAAGTGCATCTCCAAGGTGACAGGCACATTGCGCAGGCCACTGCATAATAGCCAGGGAAAACAATTTAGAACCATTTTTACAGAGGGCACACCACCTCAGAAGCTACAGACTGACCAGGAAAAGATGTTTTAAGTTGGTCTTCAAAAAAGGCTTTTAAAGCTGTATAACCTTTAACACTTGTTACTTTTAGTGAAGTAAAAGCCTCCATTATAAAGCACTTTAACTGAGCACTCTAAACTAAATAGCTCAGAACACTTTTTGCTATAAAATACATCATCAGGCTACACAGGCACCTATAACCATAGGTGCACTGTCTGCCAGCCTGCTGCTGCTGCGTGTTGACACAGTCAGGGTTAAAATAAAGACTAACCACAACAAACACACTTTTTTAAATGAAGTTGATTGTAAAGTAGCATCTGCAGCCCTGTTAGTCTCTGATATTTTAATAAACACCATCAACATGGCAGAAGCAAATTGTTACAGGGATCCAGCCTTGTAAATGAACTATACTGTGCAGGCTAGCCATGGTGTACCTGGGATTTCAAGCATTCCTGCTATGTATGTCACATGCATAGGTGGTATGCTCTGCAGCCTGCCATGTATTCTGTATATGAAGGAGGTATATTGCATATACCACATGGAATTCCATATACTTCAGCTGGAGAAAGGCCAGACAACATTTTAAAAGGCTTTGGGATTTATGAAGTCATATGTTGAAAATCTCACTCAAGGTACTGCAGAAAATATATCTGGATGAATTTCCAAGGCTGTGTTGGGGAACATGGAAACAGCAAAAAATCAAGGAGAGCTTGTGGCTTATTTACATTCACGGGAAAACTTAAAGAGAGAATTGTCATGCCTTCTGGCACGGGGCAGCCTCTGTCTGTCCTTTAAAAAGATGAGGACAAGAGGCACCAGACAGCAGTCTGGCTGTGAAGAAAAAAAAGAACAACCCAGGCCAAATGGTGCAAAAGAAATTGAAAACCTAGGAAAAAAACAAGTATCTGTTCCATGACTAGTAAAGGAGATATATAATTTTAAAGGGATGAGTTACATTTAAGGCTCCTCAAGAACAGTAATACAGCAAATCAAAACTGGATTTCTCGGAACCACTGAGAAGACTGTGGAGGTGACTCCACTTTCCACCACGGCAGTCTGCACCACTGGGCTTCTCCATAGCCAGGACTAGGGAAGATCAGAGAGATCTGAACACATGTAAAAATTAGGCTCATGTGCAGCAAAGACAGCGTTTGTTTGATGTGCTCCCTGGCAACAGGGACCGGCAAACCAGCTCTTATCCATGGCCTGCTGTGTGTGGAGAGAGTGTGGGTGGCACACAAAGTGTGCTGGGGACACACTGAGTCTTCACACGAAGCCAACACTAAACACCTGGTTGACCAGGTGGATCTGAAAGGATTCAACATAGCAGTCAGCCATATCAGCAACCAGGAAAATCTGTTTCTGGGACAGTTGCTTGAGCTTCTTGTTATTATGGTGACAGATAACAAGGCTTTTGGCAGTAATTATGCTTAGCACACTTTCAACAACAAACACCAAGATATAAATTTCATGGTTCTATATGTGGACGATGAACAAACCTTAGTGAAACCACTGCAGCTTGATCTTAGAAATGGCTGTGGGGTGAGAGAATACCTGCAGCTCATACAGAGGAGTGGCAGCCCTAGGAAAGACTACATAATGCTGTCACCCAACAGGAAGAAGTTCACCCCTGGCTGTAACCTGTTTGCCTTCAACCTGTCTTCAGATCAGTATTGTGTTGGACCCTATTCCTTGAATAAAGATGAAAAATTAGAGTAGAAATATGTTTTTTAAGAGCTTTGACCACCACTGTTAATATGATCATGTTCAGCAATATTTGGCAATGTGATAGAGACAAACCAGAGGAGATATAAGCCTTTTGATTAAATGTGAAGATGGACACCAAAGAGCTCTCATTATTGTTTTTTTTCAACAAACCCCTATGCCAGAGAATCCTTTCTAGGCATGCACCCAAGATGGCACATCCCTGAGTGCACTAACAGATCACTGCTCCAGAAGGTACAGGTCACTCGTCAGATGGTGGGATATCATGCTTCTAAGCCTGCCCTGATAGAAAGGCAGGATGTTGGCCTTGGTCCTTCCTTTTCAACACTGAATGCCAGTAGCTTTTTTCAGTATGTAAATTAATAAATGCACTGACAGAAAAAAATGTTCTTATACTAAAAGCCTCTTATTTCTATTGTCTCTTGGCTGTTGTCTCTTGTTCATCCATGGTATAACACCAAGAGGAATCTGGCCTCATCTGCTTTACTTTCTTCCATCAGGTGTTTATACACACTTAGTACTCTTAAGCCTAATCCTCTCCCGGCTGAGCAATCCCAACTCTCTCAGCCTCTCCTCATACAGACAATCACTAAGATCTTCAGCTAAGTCATCCACAAATTTTATTTAAAAATATTTGCAAAGCAGTTCTAGAGGTTTTGGGGTTTTTTTTCTTTTTTCTTTTTTCTTTTTTCTTTTTTCTTTTTTCTTTTTTCTTTTTTCTTTTTTCTTTTTTCTTTTTTCTTTTTTCTTTTTTCTTTTTTCTTTTTTCTTTTTTCTTTTTTCTTTTTTCTTTTTTCTTTTTTCTTTTTTCTTTTTTCTTTTTTCTTTTTTCTTTTTTCTTTTTTCTTTTTTCTTTTTTCTTTTTTCTTTTTTCTTTTTTCTTTTTTCTTTTTTCTTTTTTCTTTTTTCTTTTTTCTTTTTTCTTTTTTCTTTTTTCTTTTTTCTTTTTTCTTTTTTCTTTTTTCTTTTTTCTTTTTTCTTTTTTCTTTTTTCTTTTTTCTTTTTTCTTTTTTCTTTTTTCTTTTTTCTTTTTTCTTTTTTCTTTTTTCTTTTTTCTTTTTTCTTTTTTCTTTTTTCTTTTTTCTTTTTTCTTTTTTCTTTTTTCTTTTTTCTTTTTTCTTTTTTCTTTTTTCTTTTTTCTTTTTTCTTTTTTCTTTTTTCTTTTTTCTTTTTTCTTTTTTCTTTTTTCTTTTTTCTTTTTTCTTTTTTCTTTTTTCTTTTTTCTTTTTTCTTTTTTCTTTTTTCTTTTTTCTTTTTTCTTTTTTCTTTTTTCTTTTTTTTTCTTTTTCCTTTTTCTTTTTTGCTATTCTGATACAACACTTGCCAGCAACTTTAACTAAACATGAGGCTGTCAGGCAGAGCAAAAAGCCAACAGTTGGCATTCTCCAGGACGTTTTACAAAGCAATTTTTTTCACAGCTGCTGTGCCTTGTCAGAGTAGCAGAAGATGTTCCTAACAGTGACCAAATGACAAGTGATCCAAAACCATTGGGAAGGCTGTCAATATTTTTAATGACTACTTTCTTGTCATGTAGCATCTCTGCATCTTCTGAAGGGGCTTTGCTTCTACGACACACTTTTTATTCCTTGCTCTCATGATCTTTTGGGGAGCATCTCTGTCTGTATCTGTGCCATTGTCCAAGATGAGATCCCTCAGCAACTCAAAATTAATGTTTTCTCTTTGTTTCATTTAGAGTGCTGCCTTTAACTTTCATACACATCACAGACAGCCGTAAGATTTCAGTGCTGATGCCACAAGCTCTGCAGTAAAGTGCTTCTCTAGCAGCAGCTCACTCATCAGGTCACCTAATCAGTCACCAAGCCGGGGTGTTTGGTTCCCTAAACAATTCATGAAAATCTCAGAGGCTGTCTCATGATAAAATCAGTGACATTGGAGGGCACCTAAGATGTCATACAGCTCTAAGCCTGTGTATGCAGGGGCAAAGCAAGTTCCAAAGATGTTAGTGCTGTGTTCTACGGTCACACCTTTTTTGACACTTTACCATGCACATCCTCATTAACAAAGCCACAAGTGAACACAGCGCAAGTCAGAGAAAAGAGGCAGCCATACCATTGTCTTGGTTCCAGGACAGGGGTTTTTTTTGCAGTAGCCAGGAGGGGTCATGGCAGGAACCCAGAGGTTCTTCTGTACCACCGCACATCATTTCCTGGGTGGGGTGAAGGGCTCTCCTCTGGGTCAGTGTAGGCTGGCACAGGGAGTGGTCAGGTATTGTTTTCATGTGAATCATTCACCTCTTTCTTGTACCCTCTGTCATTCATATTGTGGCTGTTACTGCTCATTTTCTTATCTCATGGCTTTTTCCAGGAAATTGTTCTTATCTCAACCCACAATCTTCAACTTTTGTGCCCCCAACTCTCCTTTGCAGCCCTCCACTGGGGAGGGGATGGAGGGAGGGAGTGAGGAAGCAGCACACAGTTTGGAGTGCTTTCAGTGGGAACACTTAATTGGAGAATACCATTCCTAAACCATAACAAACCATCTGGTTGTTTTCCCACTGGTTCTGAGAGTGTTTGCCTTCACCAGCTCAAAATGCCATCACCATATCAGAACAAAGTGCAGGAGAGTGCAGCAGTATTTTTAGCTGCTCTGCAATGAAACAGTTTGTGGAGCAAATGTGGTTTATGGATGTTGGAACATTGTGCTTGCAGGGGATTTCCATTAAAATCAAAACGAGATGCTATTTCATACTGGCCAGCAGCAGTGAGATGGCTGATGCCTTATAAAAAACAGCCTTATAGGCAAGTATAGAAGCTGTCATAATTTGCATTAAATGCATGTGGTATAGTAATTTAGGAAAAGACTGGGAATATGGGAACCTATTAACTTATAAGATAGAACTCATATTGGGGGCAAAAAGAACCAATATGGTGCTCAAAGATTATGTGAGACTAAGTTCATTTCTTAAAGGGTTTTTGGTAAAAATGTACATGAGCCACTTGAAATGAGAAAGGCCACTGTAACCTCACTGAACACCTTTCTCCTCAAATTTTATTTTTAAATGTCCCTTTATACTTTTGCCTAGCAGTGCAGTCTTAGGCATGAGAAATACAAACAGGAACATGCAGATGCAGAAGCCATCACTGCTTTACATCCAGCAGTCTACTCACACATTTTCATCACCATCTCTCTCATGGCGTGGGAGATGATCCTCACCATTGTCTCATTCCTGTAGCCTCTCAAAAGTTTCACTTCTTGTAGGAGACAAGTCAGTTCTAGCAAGTCAAAAATTTTTCTCTTTCATTGCTATGGACTGTTCCAAAAACTGCTTTTTCTCATCACACAACAATCACTGAGCTATATGTGATCCTGATTACCCTCACCAAACCTGATCCTGGCCTGCAGATTGGCTTTCTGTCTCCACCTGATTCATTTGACTTGACTCCTAGACCTGACTTTCCTTATGCTCTGGACTCACAGTTCAGCCTGGTTTCCACCTCTAGAGCTGCCTTGCTCAGCTAGTGCAGGGCTGTGACCCAGACAGTGAGGCACCAGCCCTGCTAACTCCATTGTCTTGCTCAGCTCATCCTCCCTGAGAAGGAAATCTGTCATCGCTGTTCCCTGACACATGTAATATTCACGTTGAGGAATGGATTGTATAATTTTGCTTTTAAACCTGTAGCACTCACAGGTCTAGGACTGCAGTACTTGGGAATGGCTGTTTAGTTTAATGAACTAAAAATATCTAAAGCTTCTAGGAAATGGGTGCTGGGGCTGGAGACTTCCATGCACATGGGTTAGGGCATCATATTCTTATGCCCTTATCCCTACAGGCACTTGGCAAGTAGGGCTAGCTGTGATATTGACAGTCTTAAACACGTTTGTACAATGAATGACAAACTTCACAAAAATATCTTGGCCCAAAATCCTTCCTGACACCTTAGCCCTAATGACCACCGTGTAAAAGGAGAAAATTGGTCCAGGGATATTAGACTTGAGGACAGCCCACCACCATTTTTCCCTTCACAAAAGGTGATGACATAGATTAACACATAGCAGATACTCCAACAAAGGAATACTACTTTGTGTGCCCTTCCAGTTCATGGACCACCCCACCAGTCATGTAGAACTTCTCTACCATTCAGAGAGTTCTGGAGCTGTCAGATCTTTCACTGCTGTGAGACTAGCAGCAGAACAGATATTAGTGTTCCTATTACTTGTCAATAATCTTAGAATTGGGGATAGACTGTGTACAGTATCCTGAATGCTTTTACAACAGTAGAAGTCAAACACAAGGTGGATTAAAAAAATACCCTATCAATATGCAGATTAGTGACCCTTTATTAAAATGTCTCCATATTCATAGTGCTTAGATATATTAGAGGACAATATAAAAAATTGTACATCCTGACAACTTGAGGACAGAACCAGTCATAGACTCCATGCTTGAAGATTTGATGTATTCCCCCTATCCCAACCACTTCATAAGCATTGAAACAGTGCCTGACCCAATCTATATTCTTTTAACTGTTTGCACTAAATTTCCGAACTGCTAATTCCCACTAACACATATATTCTATACCAATCATGAGCTGTACTCCCTCCTTCTTCTCTCCTGCATTTTATGTGAGCAGTGAAGCTGGAGTGTATCTGATGGGTCCTTAAGTAACCACCAGAGTGTGACAGGATCATAACAAAAATTAGATCCAAAAGAGAAATGTGGTGGGATGTGGGAATCCATTAACCACTACTCTCTGGGCTCAAACTTCCAACCTCTTCTTTATCTCTCAAGACAGTGGGAGAGAGTGTTGAGAGCTTTCCCGAAGTTGTGAGAGATGACATTTGCTGCTTCCCCCTCCCCAGTTCCACACATGCAGTCATTCAATCAGACCAGCCAAGCTGTGGGTAAAGTATAACTAACCCTCGGTAATTAATTACATGCTCACTGTTTCCAGTAATCTTCTGCATGTTTGGGGAAGTTCCAGGGTGACTCACTCCATGACTTTTACAAAACCAAAGTGAGATTCTGTTTGTCTGTGTTGACTTCTTGGGTCTTTTCGAAGCCGGCTGCAACTTTCTTCAGTTATATCAGGAATCTGCCATGATCTTCTGAGCCTTCAAAACTATGGAGCATGCTCATGCAAAGACATTGGCCAGTTGTCTTGGTATCCTCAGATAGAGTCCATTACGGCCCCCCGGACTTGTGGCAGATGAGTTCTCATATACAATCCTTGACTCAATCCTCACCTGCTACTGGAAGTTCCTCTCCTCCTTGAACTCTATCACTAAGCACAGAGGATGGACAGACATTTTTGGTGAAGAGTGAGGCTTCAGGTACCTCAGCCTGTGTCTATTTTATTAAAACCACTGACCCACTAAGCAACTGGGCCAGATTTTGTCACTAAAGTAGGACTAGAAGTTTATGGCACTCCTGATGTCCTTCACCAGTTTCAACTGCAGCTGAGCTTTGACTTTTCTAAACCATCCCTGCATTCCTGGGCAATATTCCAAAAGCCATCCTTTGTACCCTGGAGCTGTACATCTATTCTGCCTATAGGTGCCTTTTTGCAGTGAAGCCTCCAAGTGAGCCTGGTCCTTCTGCCGGCGTTTAATGATTGTCAAATAGAGGGGAAGAATGGTTTTCTTCAGCCTACCAGCTTCTCTCCAGAGGAGCTCCTCTCCTCTCCCAGAGACCACAGACTGCTGGACTTTGCCACAACACTGATGATGTTGTGCTTGTGTTACCAGTTTTGCAAAGCTGCTGCCCAGCAGGTGGGAGCCCAAACTCCCTTGTTCCATGGGATAATGCTGTTCCTGGGGCAGGGACCAGCCTTCACCTGTGCAGTTGATGAGGTTCCTGTTAACCCATTCCTCCAGCCATCAGGGCAGCCTGCCCTGCAGCATAGCACCTGACCTCCAGCTGGGTATCCTGTGAGTGCAGCTTCCTGTGAGTGCCACCTGCCTCATCATCAGAGGATAATTGAGTATGGAGGAGGAGACAGAGGTTTATGCAGTTGAACCTCCTACTCGAAGTGGGACAGCCATAAGACCAACCTGCATTGCCAAGGGTTTGGTCTGATCTCCAGCACGACCTCAAAAACTTCCAAGGATGGAAGCAGCAGAGCCTTTCTGGGCTACATGTTTCACTTATTTTTTGTCCTCATGGTGGAAAAGCTTTTCCTTCTATTCAGCTCTCTCCTTTTAGGGGTACCATTTTTAATGAAGCTTTCCTGTATTCAAGACAAGTGTAAGCATTATTGTGATTGTGAGCAACATTGTAGCTGGATTAATAACAACCAGCCTGTGGCATTTTCAATAGATTTTTAATCAGAGTAACAAATAAAGGTAAGCTTGTGTTTGTCTCTAACAACACCCTGAGTGGAACAACAGCAGCTGGGAAGGAGTCAGACAACGTGCTGAGGGAGGGTCAGCATGAGAAGGATGCTTCCCTGCTTCATCTATGGGAGTAGATCAAATCAAGTATCTGATAAGGGCATTGCACCTCCCTGTTTTCCTCTATCCTGCATGAGGAACTGAGAGTGTCCAACTCACACTTCTGATGCAAACCTCCTCACACAGCACGTGAGAGGAAAGGTTTTGGGGCCTGGAGTGGGCTGGCTTAAAAGTAGAGCAAGGGTACTGGAGGGCAGCAGGGATTTGAAGGACCTGCATGAGGAAAGAGCAGGCAAAAATAGCTGAGGATGCTGCCCAAGGCTGCCTTGGGACTATGCCAAATCTGCAAGTTGGGTCCTCTGTGGGTGTGAGAAGAGGGAGAGGGAGGGTATTGCCATGGTAGTTCCCCCACTGGATGGAAGTAGTTCTGGAGATTAGCCACAAAAGTTTCTTCCAGGAGTGCAGAGGTGAACCTTTGCTGTGTGGCCAAGATACAAAACACCAGTTTTTGTAGTTTAGCAGTGTCCTGCGTGCTCCACCAGGAAAGGAGCTGGCTGGAGTCCCTGGGCATGGACAGCCATGTCAGTCTGGCTAGGAAGACAAGCATCTGAGCATCTTTACAGATGCTGCATTATCATTTCTCAGGAGGCTGTGCTCTAATCTGTGAGGTAGCTGATTTTGGCTTATCCATAATCCCCAGCAGCTGCTGCTATGCCTGCTGTGGTTGCCATGGGAGACTGTCATTTGATGGTAGCTCCACCACCACCACCACCCACAAAAGCAGGTGCCAGCTTCTGCATATGTTGTCCACTGTGACCAAATGTTAGAAAGGCTCCATGTTCTACCCCAAAAGAAAGTGTAGGAACCCCATTTAATTCTCACTGGAGCTCTCTTCTGGCCTGTAGCCCAATGAAGTTTGGGGACGCAACAGCAGGTGGAAAATCACTGGTTATCTCTAGACTTCATACTGGCACTTCACATATACTTGGGAATATTCATTTGATGCTACACACACCTTCACCCCCCCTGTATACACACACTCCTGGTCCACCTTCCCACACAGGGTCCTCAAAATGAGGATCTTCACTTCTCCAGGATCCCACATAACTCTGAGCTGTTTCCCTTGTAAAAAAGGCTTAAAAAAACAACCTTTGAGAATAGAGTTTTCACAACACAGTGCAAAGGCTGTTTTTTACACAACATGCAGATCTACATGGGAGCACAAGACCTAATGGGAAAGAGATGGATGACTGAAGCAGAAGGATTTTTGCCAAGATGGCATGATGTCATTAATCCTGGGAGCTAGGCACATTTCCTGGCCCAAACCGTGTCTGGGTATATTTTTAGTCACAGTTTAACTCACTAGAATAGTCATAGCCTGAGTGTCTGTCCTCCTAAAATTATATTTATATTCCCAGCAGGAAACAGTAGAGGGACTTATTCTATTCAATTTAGAGAGAATAATCCACAATGAAATCTCTGAGTTTTTGAATAATACTAACCTCTTTAGAAGTTCAGAGACAGATCTAAGTGTTTGGGTTGCTTGTGATTGCCCCAAAATGGCCAAAAGTGGTTGAATCTTGAAGGGAGGCAACATCACATCCCCAACCTCAGTGGGTACTGTCTTGTGCAACTGTAGGGACTAGCCTGCTTGGCATCAAGATTCATCCTCTGCAGATTCAATGTCATCAGGGGCAACCACAGACTGATGCTGTTCATGGAATTCCACCTCACCTAGAGGTTCGTCCATGAGCCCCTTTCCTCTCCACATTTCCCAGTCAAAATGGCATGGATATTCACTTACTCTGTTTATGGAGTTGCCTTGGAGTTCCTTGCAATTTAAACAGTCTTTGAGTACCAAAATGTAACACTTGCAAACTTTCACTGTGCACTGCTATTTCTAGTTGAGGTGATGAAAATGATGGACAAATCTCAGATCCTGGTCTACTAACAACCCCTGGAAAGCCACTGCTGATACTTCTCTATCGTGGAATATGGATAATGGCATTAGCCCTGCTTTTATCTTTCTTATTCTTTAAAAGAAGTTTCAAGCCAAAAGAGGACCTTCTTGCCAAACCTGTAGCATGATCATCTTTGTCTGTATGGGTATCTCATACTCCGTTTATCCCCTACAGAGTCATAAAGAAACAATCTCAAAGCAAACCATCAGAGCAGTGTTAGGTTTATGTGGCTTTCAGAGAGACAGAGAGGATGGAATGCTGTATCCCTTCTTTATCCTCCAGAGTCAGAACAGCCACTATCAGCGACAGTGCACCCAGTTCCAAGTGCCTGCTTTGCCAAAGGTGCAAACCAAAAGCTGGCATGTCCCAGAGTGCCCTGCCAGTCCTGGCTGTGGGAAGAAGGCAGGGAGCAGGTCTCTGAAATCTCATGGATGTACTGAGGGTAAGGAGCAGTGCCCCTGTTCCAAACTGCATTTAAATGTAGTAGGTTGCCTCCATTGAGGGATGGAGAACATAGTTCTGTATGAACTGATAATTAAATAAACACTTAATGAGGTACAACAGGACTGACTGCTCTCTATATCAGTGACCACAATAGAGTCAGCAAAATTAAATGTCTTTTAGAGAAAATGCTCAAAACACAGCATCCCAGAGCATCATGTACCATCCTCCTCTTGACATCATGCTATGTTTCTGTGAGACATGAGCTTATCCTGGAAAACAAGAGGGCTTTATGAAGGTCCATCTCTGAAACAGGCAAAGAATGACTTGTACTTTGGTTATCCCAAAGCAGTGCTGGAAAGCAGCAGGAGTGGGACCGCTCAGAGAGAGGGAACAAACCAGAAAGTGAGGGTGACCACAGCCCAGGCAGTGTCCTCACCAGTAAGGCACAGTCCCACAGGACATGCACGCAGTGGTCAGGGCGGGATGCAGGTGATGGGCTCTGCGAGCAGCCCCAGGAAAAGGAAAGCCACCAGTCAGGTCTGGGGGTCCACTTAGGACTGTCAGGGCCACAGACAGGAGTGGAAATAATGTTACCTGATGCATATGTCCAAGGTCTGTTCTGAGGAGGAGCTGGAGACCATTTTGTGCATGACATAGCTCAGGCAAGAACTGAGGACCCAAGCTTCAGCTTAAATGAGGGCCTGGGTGCCCTGGTCAAAGAGGTGAGTGGAGTCCCTGGGTGAGGCTGGCAGGGTCCATTAAAGCCTCCAAGGGTCTTGAACATCCAAAACAGATGTTCCAAAAGATCCAAAAAGATCAGATCTTCCTGTAGCAATGAGAGCACTGTTTCCTCTTCAGGCTTAGGTAACATTTTCAGACAGAACTATTCTACACAAACTTTTGGCTATGTTGAGGTCTCTTACACATGCATATTTTAGCAAGTGAGCTATTTAAAATCATCTTCAAAACTACTCAGTTCTGCCCTAAATACAGACAGAAGGCTTGGATGATGATAGGGTTACCACAAAATTAGCTTGTTTAAATTCAATGAATTTTGACCACGGCTCTTTAGACACTGAGAGCTGTAAGTAAGTGGCTTTATTTCCCTCATACTTCAAGCTTGTTGCTTTTTAGAAGAGGTCTTATCTACTCATTTATGAAAACTTTTCAGTGAGGTTCCAAATTGGAAGCTAGAGGTGATTTTTTGCAGCTCAGTCCCAAATACTTGAAAATTGAAGTATTAATTTTCCATTCTCTAGGGCTGTACAGAGAGCAACTGGATAATGAAAAAACAAGTATTGCTTCTGACTTAAATTTCCAGGCATACATATCACCCTCAAGGAAGCCTGAGGCTAAGTGCAGTAAGGCAAAGTTATTTGTCTTACTTCAGGGACACACAAACAAACCCATTGTGATTTATTACTACTGACAAATGAAATGAAATAAGTAGGGAATATCCATTCAAGACGTACTAGCAAGTGCAGGAGCAATACACCAATGTGTGAATAATACAAATGGTCTATCAAAATTGACTGCATGATGTAAAGGCAATTTTTTATCCAGTAGTTTAGAAGTCCAAGTATATTTTCCTTTTGCCCACAGAAACCTTTACAGAATAAAGTATACAAGAATCAAAAAAGAAGTAAGTTTTTGTCCTAATTATTATAATCTACACTTTAATGAATTCTGATTTGTCAAGAAATCCCAATTTTAGCCAAAAAAAAGTTTACTTTTTCAAAACCAGAACACTGAACTCCATTGAATGATTTCTCTACTAGTTCTTCACTGACAATACACTGTGAATACTTCCTTCAGGTATTCAAGTCTGTTCACATTCTTCATCTTTATTATCCTAATTTCTCTCTTCTATAGATGTGTACTTTGAAAAATTCACAAGCCCTGGCTGATGCTTGAAAAAAAATATTATTTATGGCTTATTTGGTTCTTCAACTTTCCCACCTGCCTATATCCAGAATAAATCACAACATATGATTGCCTTTAGAATACACTCTCTTTTTCCAGTAAATTTGGTGATTTTTATTGTTTTAAACATCTATTTTTCCTTTTCTAGCACACTCTAGCTAGACATGTTGATCAAATAAACTCTCTTCCTAATCTTTCTCCATGAAAAGGTGATGACAGAGAAGCAAAGGCACCTGAGAATCTGGACTTACAAAGTTAATTCTTGCCCCAAAGGCTGCTTTCAGTCAACCCAGCCATGCACAGATGCTCTAGACAACATCAAAGGCCACAAGCAGTAAGGTTGTGTGTGATGCTGTCTAGACTTCCACTACAGAAACTGGATGCAAAGAGCCACATGAGCTTGGGCATACCACTGATTTGTTGTATTTGATCCCTTTTATTTCTTCTTCCACCTGTATTACCTCTGCCCTCTAATACCAGACTCCACCATCCCAAATTCTGTGGACCTGCCTGTGATGCTTAAGCCTTAGACCTGCTGCACTCTTTTTACAAACAACAAGGGAAGATTTCCAGGTGATATCACCCAGACAACAACAGAAGGAACAAGGAACTGCAGTATAAAGCTCAAAAACCAAGACATCCATAAATAATCTGTGCATCAAATTGCAAAACGCGTAATAAATTTTTCATCAATTTTAAACCTTCCTGTATCCGATGAGGATTTTTTCCACGCAAAGCTCTGAATGCCACTAAGGTGACAAGAGACTTGAGATTCAAACTCGAGATTCACTTTCAAATTCACAAGTGTTTGGCTGGATTTTGGGAACCATAATGGCTCCCTTACTTCCCCTAGTTAAAAGAGAAGAGGGTTCTCCCTCCTTTCTGGGTGGGATAAATATCACTTCCCCTTGCCTTCTCTCCAGTCATTGTCTACAGTACCAGTGAATCCATTTTTAATGGCTATCCACTGTAACCCACAGCGGATACAATCCTGATCCAAGCACTAGTTCTGCACAGCAGCTGTGAAACTGCACGAAAGATGTCAGTCAGGATGGGATTGTCATAATGGAATTCAACTCCTCTGGTTTGCAGTTTTTCTTGTTATTTATTTTTAAGGAGAATAACTCCTCAATAATTGAACTCAGATTTCTTGCTACTTGTACCAACTGGAAATACCACTAGATATTTACCCCTTGTTACCTCACTAGAGTTCATTTGCAGGTTTTCTTTCCCCTTCTCTCAAAAAGAGAAGAATGTGATCACTGTAGCTGTTTCTTCGGGGCAAAAACCTTCATAGGAAGTGACTGCAACATTAAAAATACGTCACGTTTGATTTTGGCAACACTTGACTTCTTTTGTGTGCAATAAATCTGGAATTCAGCAGGAGGACACAATGATTAAGACTCAAAAACGCCTCACTACTGAGTTCTGGTTTGTTGGAAAAGATATTCTTCAGGATTCATAACTAGTAAATCCCTGGATAAATTGCTAAGTCTCAAGGTTTTACAGGGTGCCGCTTCAGTGTACTCTCAGTTTACACAAAGCTTTATGTCACAATGTATACAGGGAACAAAATACAGCACGAAATTAAGACAAGTTTAACTCTGGTCACTATTAATCTGTAGCTTGTCATGACAAATGACACCTGCAGTCTTGGAAGCTGGAAAATTATTTGTAGATACATGAGTGCCTGGAATGTACACTGGAGAGTGGCTCAAGTAAATCAGTTGTTCTTCTTTGTGTTTCTGCCATCTTTCCTCACTGCAGAGCAAACCCAAAAGCTTGTTGTGGTCCTTAATAAGAAGCAGAACATTTTGTTTTAAGATTGAATGGTACAGTTTTTCATTCCCCGCTATTTTAAATGTTTATTACTGTACAGTTTTTCATCTCCATCTGAATTTAAATGTACAATCTCTCAGCTGTCCATTAAAATCTTACTTTACTGCCAGCTTATTATATATAATCTCTTCCATTTATGTCATCTTCATAACTAATAGCATACATTTGGAATCCCCCAGGAAATTTAGGGAGAGTGTCAGAGTAGACTGCTAAATATTGTCCTCAAAATGAACCACAGCTTTTGATCAGACCTAAGGAATAATTTGTCCCTTGTGGATAAATAATAAAGAAAGGTGGGAAAAGTCAACTTCTGAGCATTTTCTGTATGTGAGCTGAACAGCTGGACTACACTAACTCGATAAAGTCATGGTTTAATAAAATCACACCAGCTGTAGCAAATTATTTGGGAAATACACAAAACAGCAAATTGAATAGTAAATGGAAACATATTCTAAATTCAAATTGCTCAATTTTGGTTTCTCCTGAACTGTGATAAATGAACAAGAAGTTCACGTCTACTTTACTGTGGTGGCCAGTGGGCCTATTAACCAAGGAACTATTGAAGCCCTCTGGAGGAAAAGATTTTAAGAGGCACTCCCCAGGTGAGGGTGACAGAAAGAGGCTTCTCCCAGGGACCTCTGTTGCATTACATTAATGTACCCCAGTTCTGCTTCTCCGGTTGGCCTGTTGGCCCCCCTGCCCCTTTCTACCTAATATGTCTCTGCCCTAGAATGTTCTCCCTTCCCTGCTTCCCCACTGGCCCTTGTTCCTCAGCCACTCCCTCACTATTTCCCCACTGGCTCCCATACCCTGGCCCCGCCTGTGTACCACCCCCGTGCCCTCAGACCATTGGTCCCTGATGCTCTCTCTCCACCCCACATCTTCTCCCTACTTAAACCTAGATCCTCCATTGTTTTTGGCTTTTCATTCCTGGACTCATTCATGTGTGGAGGTGTAATAAACCTCTCCATGGAACCCCATACAAAGTCTTTCCTTCAGGGCCTCTTTGCCCTCGACCATCTTAGGAGGTGTGTGTGTGTGTGTGGCACCAGTTGAGTGGTTTCTGTTGGAGATGCTTTCAGAAGGTAGGGGCATCATACCTCCACACCCCTCACTGCTACACTTTGCATTCATATAAAACTTCAAGCTTGGTCTGGGGCCTGGTCCCAACTCACTAGAGGTATTTTTACCAGATTTGCAGTCATTTGACACAAAATCCATAGAGACATATTCATGATGTTGTAATTTCCTTTCTTATTTTCCTAAATACGACTGCGAATTCTCCACATGTATTGAATTTTAGGAGGAAGAAAGGTGATTTCTATTTTGTTTTTTGATGGATAACCTTCATGATGGCAAATATGATTTGTGTCTATTTTAAGATGTGTTCAGTCTTCTTGGTTTCTAAAGCTACCTCCTCTGCGGGCTTCCTAAGGTCAGCAATTTAAGAGCTTTCATTTTATAGCCACCATTTGTCAAACTGATCATTTCTAAATAGACAAACAGTTGGTAATAGCTTATTCCAGAAACAGATTGCCAAAACCACTGATGCACACACAAACCATTGCTGAAGCCTCTCTGCTGTTGGTGTTTGCATTTTTGCATGGTGTTTGTTACACAGAGTGTCACCAAGAGGCCCCGTGTGACACCAGGGGTGGGTTAAGCAGGACACAGCAGAGACGTGGGAAGATAAAGCCTCTGCTTCAAAGTCATAGAAACACAGAATAATTACAGCTGGAAAAGACCTCTAATGTCATCAAATCCAACCATTAACCCAACATTGCCACGTCCACCTCTAAAACGTGTCCCCAAGTGCCACATCTGCTTGTCCTTTAAATATGTTCAGTGATGGTGATTCCGCCATTACCCTGGGCAGCCTGTGCCAGTGCCACACCTTTTCAGTGAAGAAAAGGTCCAACCCAATGGTCTGCTCTGCCCAGACAGGGCAGAGAATGGTAGGAATGGTCCTTTCCAACACTCTTTCAACGGGCTCTTGTTGCTCTTGAACTGGTTTTCTGGTAGCTTTGGAAGTTTAAGCCTCTAGGTTTTTTATCATAGAGCAGTGAACAGATTTGTAGCCCCCTATTATATCCTCCCTGTCTTTGCTAGGCTGTGAAGTTACATGGCAGGTGAATAAAATTATGAAAAGGAATAATGTCATAATTGTTTTCCTAAAAATTCCCATTTGGTTTCTATTTGGACCATTACTGGGTGCTGAGCCAATGTCTTCATGGGATCACTTAGCATAACCCACCATCTTGCCCCTGAGCTGTGCAGATCAGCTCTGAGCACACCAATTTACAATTTACTTCTATCTTCCCCCAAAGCCCCTTGCTTCGCACTTGCTTCTGTTGAATTACATCTGGGTAAGCTTATTACAAGACTGAGTGGTTTGGAAATGTCCTTCAACTCTTCACAGCCTGCTCTAAACCTTACTGCTATGAGTAGGTATGCAGTACCTGCAATTTCCTTAACCCATCGTACATGTCCCTTCCTGGTGGGCAGCACAATTACTCACAGGCAGGTTGGTGAGCTCCCTCTAGCCAGACCCAATCAGTCATGCACTCTCTGTTACCTTTGTGACCAGTTAGGGACTGGTGAATGGAGCAGCTGTCCTATGCCACAGCTGCCCAGTGTCCTCTAAAGCTCTGGCAAGGGACTTTGTCCAAAGACACTGATCTGTCCCACTTGTTTGCCCATCCACTGGAAGCCCTGACCATCCAGGTGTCCCGAGATGGACGAGCCTGCTGACAAGGCTTGCAGGGAGAAACTTACTCAAGCACAGGAGCAAAGGCAGCAGTTAAGGAGCAGCAGCAGCACCAGCAGCTGATATCAGCAACAAACACAGTAATGAGCTGCCGGCTGCTGCAAAGGGAGGCACAGGGATGCTGAGCACAACAAGCACTGCTGACCAGGGAAAAAATGTGTGTAAACTCCGCAGGGCACTCACTGGGGCATGGGTCTCTCTACGTGCCACCCCACAGGAACAAGGCCAGTCATTCGGAGGGGGAGATTCACTGGGAATTGATCCAAATCATTTTGGCAGAAGCCAGCCTCTGACAAAGGATCACTACCACGTGATATGACAATAACTGTGCATACAATAATGTATGTATGCATACATATATATAAAATTGTAACAGTATGTCGATAAACGTGACGCATATTTTAATAATTTCTTTTAATGTTCTAGTATTGTATTAATTTCTTATTAATTGAATCAGTAGTTACTGATTAATAAGTAATGACTATTAAGTATTTACATATTTCTTTTTAATTATTCATTTTAAAAAATAACTTTAAAAATTCTCTGTCTGGAACTTCCATACTCTTTCATACCTAATTTTCACCTCTTACAGACACTGGGAAGAATCCAAATATCATATAAATTTTACAGGTGACAATGCAGACAGAAAATCTACAACCAAACAGCTGCTTTTCAGGTATGACCCGAGAGATTCATATCTGTTTTTACCCTTTGAAATCCATATGCTTCTAAAGGTCATGGATTTTGGAATTCAGGGCAGCCACAGGTATCACTGTGATGGATAGGATAAAACATCCAGAAAAAAGACATTTGGGCAGGAACATTTCCCAGATCCTCATATATTTTGTAATAAAATCATATTTGTTGGAAAAAAGCAATGACTTGACAGAAACCAATTTAACAGTGCAGTTCAAGTCACATGATTTTTTTCTCCTATAAGAGAAAATAAGAATTTAGAGGCAAATTTTCCCCTAACTAGCATGTTGCAAACTACGTTTCAGATTGCTATCCTAGAGTATAGAAATGCATATTGGCACAAGTAAATGCATAAAACTGACAAACAGTACAGAAACTTTTCAAGCAAGATTTAAAATAGAACTCTCAATATTTGAACAAGGAAATACCATCATAAAGAATCCTCTCAGATGCAGAATTCCCTCTCTTCTGCAACATATTGTTGCAAGAGAGAAGAGCCTTTGCTGACAAAATGCTTTATGTAAGAGTTTTCATTTCACTTCCTCTCGCTTTTATAAAAGACAGGAGATGATTTTGGAAGAACTTGGCTGTTGGTACCGACACTGTGAAGAAGCAGTAGGTAAAAATGTTGCTTTGAACATGATCAGTGCATATCACAGAACAGGCAGAGCAGCTCTGGTTTTATAAGCAGAGAACCAGCCTCACGTCGGCTTTTCTTTCTACACACGGTACTGGGACACATTGCTTAGGTATGGCCACGTCAATGGCCAGTACAATACAGTGCTTATAAAACTTTGTCCCGTTCCACTATAAAAAGGGGGAACTGGGACAGATTCTTTTGACAGATTTTCTGTTGTAAAATTAAGCACAAAACATGGCAATATTATATCTGAAAACCGTTTATTGAAATAAAAGGGGGATGGAACGGAGGGCAGAGGGGGAAAGAAACAGGAGACAGGGACAGCATTACCACAAGGAATTCTGAGTGCTCTGCCAGCGTCAGCTCAGCAGGCAGAGCGTAGGAGCTGCGTGGCTCCCGTGGCAGGCTGGGCGCGATTTGCAAATAGCAGCAGGCTGTGTGTGCCTGCTGGGGGCAGAGAACAGGCTGCTGTGGGTACAGCCTGCTCCTGGAGCAGCTCCGAGTTCTCAGAGTTGGGATGGTAGCGGGGGGCAGTGCCTGTGGCTCAGGGAACGTGGTTGGGCGTGAGCAGCAGTGGTGGGAGAGATCTTCATAGTGGTGAGTTAGGTCGCAGGAATGGTGAGACAGGGAAAAAGCAGGCATAGGCAGGAGCAGAAGGGGCCAAGCTGACTCTCCAAGCAGCCCAAAGCAAAAGAAAGAGAAATGGCTCCCGGTGTAGCAGCTAGCTGCTTTTATGTGCCCCCACACTCCTCCTCCCCAGCTCGGCTTTGCAGGCATTTTTGGAGGACATTCAGGCACTTGCCTTCACCAGCAAGCATAGTGGGGCGTGGGGCAGAGGGGAGCTGCTCACAGTCTCATCACAGAAGTCTTCTCTGCCCTGATGAGCCACCAGGTGAAATCCCCCTGGGGACAGGGCAACACAGGTTTTTTATAAGAATTTTCTTCATCTCATTTGTGATTCATGTTGAGGCATATATATATTGGTCCCTCTCAAACGTCAAAACAACCAATAATAAAACCATATCATCTGTCAGCAGAGGTATTCTTAGCAGATGGAAAACTCCTCTCAATTGCTGCTCCAGGACAAATGACCTATACTCAGGAAAGACAAATCCTAAAAGGCATGTGGAGGCCTACCTGAGAGATGAAAGGCGTGGGGGGTTGTTTTAAGAGACATGGTGAGAAAGTGTTTGCTGTTGGGTTCCAAGCAATCCTCCTCTAAAAGGCAAGAAGTTATTCTAGCATGTATACCTACACGCAAAATGGCAGATATTTCAGTTAACATCAGGGAAGGAAATGAACTATTATGCACAAGAACAAATGACTGCTAATGAGCTGTGAATAAATACCCATTTGTAATAAGAGTAGGATATCTGCACTATTGATGCAATCATGTTCTGAAAACAGATTCTTGTAAGAGCAGGATCAAAAACCTCAAGGAGTCTGAAAATGAGTCTCAGTAAGCTCATGCTTGTGATACATCTGGACCAATATGGCCACCCCAGGGGCTGCTCACAAATTCCATTGAACAGGGGCAATCTCAGTTTGGGTAGGACCATAAGGAAATTTCATGGACGTTTCCCTATCTGTAAATTACTTTGAAGTTGAAAATGAAATAATTTAAACTCATGAGAATGGACTTTGTGAAGCGGGAAATGAAAGAGCCAAGCTAAAGAAAACTCTCAAAAAATGGAGTCTTCTATTTGCATATTAAAACATGTTTAACTACCTTAATATTTAAAGTTCTATTCTATTTATAGACATCAGCATCTAAATTCATATTAAAACTGCATCTTAAACAACCTCTAGAGATAATTTTCTATTCCTATCCAGCCTCATCCTTACTCTTAAGTGACAGATTTCTATTCAGGTCCACAACTAGATGCAGCAGGCAGTACCAGAGCTTTCCCAGCAGACTCTCCCAAAGGCTATGTCTTTAATGAATGTTAATTGACTGACAAGATATTGAAACACTCAAAGCCTATCAAAGAATTCCCACAGGAATGGTTCTTCCCCTAGACAAGACCAAGAGTAAATATACAGTGACGAGAATGTACAGATAATCTGAAAATGCAAACACCGGGTAGCTCACCTGCACTTGTCTTAACCTGGTGAGTAACAAGGGCAAAATGACACAAGAGAGATAGAGCACAGACCATTTTTCTAACAGTAAGAACACTATGAAACCTTGACCTCAAAAGTAGTAATGCAAAAACCTTCTCTTGATATATAGGGGTGAGATGTTCTCCAGCCTGTAGTAAAGAAGAGGCTGAATGAAAAGCACTTCTGGGTGTTTATACAGTCCAAGTACAGAAAGTGCTGCAACAACTCAAGAACTATTATGCATGAGAACAAATGACTCTGACATAATTTGCATCTTAAAGATCTAATGCTATATAATAGGCTTTTCCTGGAGCCTGACATCATGGCCATTAAACCAAACAGGCTAGTTCATTATGACAGAAGTAGTGCAGCATCCAAATGTGATGATGTTAGAAGCCAATGAGTTACTATACATAGGAAATCTTGTTTCTTATGCATAATTCATGAGGGAAGAACAACAGGTCTGAAGACACTGAGCAAAATCTCAATTTACTGATACAAAGCTAGAAAATCTGGAATAAAATTATTAATAGTTCAACCACGTAACCTGTTACACAGTTTTGCCATTGCCACTGACGAGCCACAAGCTTTGTAATGAGTTTAAAAGGCACCCGACCTTAAGTTTCTCGGATGTTTTCTGTCTCAGTTTTCCTGATCTGCCTGTAAGTTTGCTTTACCTGGTTATTTTAAATTAGTTTACCTGGTTACCACATGTTCATGGCTAATTTGTTTTACTTTCTTTTATCTTTGTATTGCACAACCACAGCTTTATATAGCTAGCAGTAGTAGTAAGTTATTCTACACAGAATGTGATATTTACGCCTCTAACATAATGATGAAGTACAGAGAAATGCAGGCCTCAGAAGACAGTAGAACAATAAGTAGAACTTATTTAGAGTTCTAGTAGAGCTCTAAATAGTAGAATAAATAAGTAGAGCTTATTTATTAACAGTAATACATAAAAAACACAAGATACAGCAAATGTTGATGTAACACTTGAGCTGGAGAGCCATGAAGAAAGAGCAAAGGTCTAAAAGTGTGTTAGAGAGGAAACACAACTGACCCCAAGTAGTTCCTGGAAGGAGGAAGACAAAATTACCAACGGGAACATCATATTCCTCCTGGCAAAGGACACCAGGTGCTGAAAACTCATCGTAGCACCCAGCATCATCACCAGGATCCAGAGGAGCAGGGAATGGGTGAGCATAATGTCAGGAGATTGAAAAATTAATGATCTGGATGGCAAGGTGATGACAGAGTGCTCCCTCAGCAAGCTTGCAGATGACTCAAGGCTGGGAGAGGTGGCAGATATTCCAGAGGGTCCAGGTTCTCATCCAGAGGGATGGGCTAGAGAAACAGGTTGACAGGAACTTCTCATGAAGTACAAGAAGAGGAAATGTGGGATCCATCTGAACATTCCTCAAGCCCTTCTCTATCATTAGCTGAAGAGAAAACCACCTGGGTCTCCATGTACCTGCTGCTGAGCACCAGGGATGTGCAGTCACTCTTGCTGCACTCAAGGTCTCCCCAGCAGTATTACTGATGCCCTCAGGGAAAATTAGCTGGGTGGGAACTGCTTGGGTCTTCCTGTGACATCCTGAATTCAAGCCCCAAGCAAGCAGCAAACCTCTACAGACAGCAAGCCAGGTTGCAAATGGGATGTCCTCTTTACTGCAGGGGGAAATCTCCTACTGTTACTGTGGGTTGCTTCCCCTTGGTGCTGTCACAAGGCTCCGGTCTGGCCAGTTCCCATATGTGGTGCACAGCCCCTCACCTGCTACCAGGGCACTGAACCTATTCCGTAGGTGCAGATCTGCAGCAGGAGGAGGAACTGCCCTCCTGCTGCCTGAAGTCACAGGCCTCCAGCCTTCATCATCATGGAGGTCTCCATTTGTTGCCCTGATGAGCACGGGGTGTGGCTGTCCCTGTGTGCAGACAAGAGTCCAGGCTCTAGTTCCTGCAGTGCCTGGGTCCTGTCTGGATCCAGCCAATCAGTGTTTCATCATCCCTAACCATGTGCAACCATCTTTCTGTAGCTCCTTAACTTGGTGACACCTCTTTAACCAGTGTTCAACTCCTGTGGGTATGGATGCCACCTCCCCTTGCCCCAGGTTCAACCAGCAGCTCCAGGCACTCCCTGCAGCTCCAGACCTGGAGAGTGGCAGCCTCCTCTAGAGCTGCACCTGAGCACAGTCCTCTGATGTCCCCAGGGCAGTATCTAGCTCCAGCATGTGCTGGAAAACACAGGGTCCTGTGGCATCAAGTTGCTGTCACATGTGACATCTCTTCCTGGGATTAGTGAAAACTATGCCCTTTCAAGGGAAGTACACATCTTCTACGATTTAATTCTGTGTTAAAGGTCTGAGTAGTAACAGTTTAGCAAACACAGTAATCTAAAAACTAATATGCAAATTGGGGAAAAAAAATAAAACCTCCTCGCTAATATTACTTGAAATCGTTATAACAGCATTCTTTTCTCTCCTTTCCTATTAGCCTTTAAATTAAATCCTGAATGGTTAATTAGCTTCTTGTTTTTCAATTATGGTTCCTTTCAGAAAGTGTATTTTTCAACTGTTCAGTATCTTCTGTAAACATTCTGGTTATTTAAATATACCACGAGCAGTTAAAGCTGTTTTCAGCATACTTTCTCAGCTTAGCCAAACTTAAAACATTAATTTTTCATTTGTAACAAGAAAATCTTTTCTTCAGCCTAAGCCCTGAAAATGTAGCTGGCTGATTGTGTCCCCCAACTCTTTTTCCCTAAAATTTCTCTGATGCCCACATAGTCTCCAAACCAATATCTTTTCTAGTTTGGCTGTTTTTCTCTCAATTGTTATCTATAGTGGAGAAATAGTTCTGAATCTTAAACTCTTGACTTCATATCATGGCTGAAGGGAAAATAATTCTACCAGTTGATGACGCAAAAGAAGAATTTCAGTCATACCACAGATGTAACAAGCAGTCTTCACAAAGTCTTGAGTTCTTAAAAAAAGGTCCCATCACCTGCTTTGCATCCAGAATAACCACATTAGGATATAAAAAAGGACAGCACTCACCACACCTCAAGAATGCTCAAGGCAGGTGTAGCAGGTTCATATACAAAATAGATAACCTCAAAGAGAAAGCCGTAGTCAGCCTCTGAGGCTTTTTCCGTATTTAAATTAAACAAATAAACAAGAAATATGGGGAATATTCCTAATTAGCTGAGCTGACTCCTTCATTTTATGATTTGGGACATGCAATAGTAGCTGTAGAAGTAAAAAGGCTCTGTAAGGTGTCAGTCTAGAAAGCAGTAAACATTCCTACTAAGAGAAGGAATTGCTATAAGAGGATTAACTTTAGTTCCTTATTCTTACTATGGTTAAATAGCTATTGGTTTAAAGACAAATTATATAAATAAGTATTTGAACTGTTAAGTAGGTGGGAACAGAGATGCTGACATCCACTGAAATTCCTTGGAAGCAAAACTGAAATACCAAAGCATAAAACCCAGCTTTCTTCACACAGCCCTGTTTTAACGGAAAGTTTTCCTCACTTCCCTTGACCTGCTAAGGGTGTAGGATGTGGTGGAGGAAGGGCTTCCCCTCCAAATATTATGAGCTTGCTTGTGTAGAAGAAAAACAAAATGTATGCCTATTTTTACCATAAGCAAAAAGAAGGGGTCTTTTAAAAAGGAAAACCACTTTCCTGTTTATGTAATTCCCTATATATTCCATGCAGCTATCTCACAAGGTCAACCAAATTGGACAGAAAAATAGGGTCATAGCATAGCACAGGCTGGGAGGGACTTCAGCCTCTGAAGGTCATCTTCTACAACCTCTGATCAACACAGGATCAGCAAAACACTCCCCAAGGTTTTCTCCAACCTGGCTTTGAGAACTTCTGAAAATGGAGACTATACAACCTGTCTGGGCAGCCTGGTCCACCGTTTGACTGTTGTGATGGTTCAAAGTCTCTCCTTACATGCTCTCAGAACCTCTCACATTTCAATTTATACTTGTTGGCTCCCATCATCCCACCAGGCAACATCATGAAAACCCGGTTCCACCTTTTCAATAATCCCCTTGTGGGCTCTGGAAATCCATCAGGTCCCCCTGAACCCTCCTCTCCTCAGTGCTGAGTCTGTCCTCAGCTGCTCCTTGCAGTGCACATGCTGCACAAGCCCTGAGGGAACTCACTTTCTACTGCTTCCCTGAAAATCCACAGGTGGTGGAAGGGCAGCACAAGTACATGGTGTCCTGGCACCGAACTGCTGTATTGATTCAGAGATCATGCCCTCCATGTGCCCATGGTCAGCAGGAAAGCTACAGCTCCAGGTTAATTACAGGCCTCTGCTCAGTGGAGATGCCACAGCAGACACGTGAGGCACTGGGAGGGAGGGTAGGAGCCAGAAACAACACAGACAGACTGGAATGGATTAGTTTTGCTGCTTATAAAACAGCCTGCTTCTATCGGGTTTTGTTTTCTTCAGATACAAAATTAATTCAAACTCATTATTTGAGATTTGTATATGCCATCACCCTTTGAGCATGTTTCTTCTGTATAAATGTTATATTTAATCACTGTTCACCTCTCTACAGTTAAAATGGAGCATGGAGCAGAGATCAGCTTGAACAATTTTATTCTCCATTGTTCATCTCAAATTATCAATATGTGACTTTCTCAGAATTATGATTGTTTTCCATCTTTTGAGAATAAAAGTAACTTCTGCAACCTGAAAAGAACTTACAAGAAAATGAAAATAGCTTCCATTGTTTCCAGTGAAAGGATACACAGTAGTTATTCCTGGTAAATTACAATCCCGTGTATGGACATTTTACTTTCTGGGACTCCCTGAGGTGAGCTATATTTTTTTAAGAATATCATATCAAATAGAGAACAACTTAATTAGCAGCAGGATTTATATTCTAAGAATACACGGAATGTACCTGCGGCAACAAAGGAGACAAATTTAATCAAATTGTTCTCTGCTTCCAAATCTTGGTATCTGTCACACAAGAAAAACTGCAGTTCAGTGGGATGCAAGACCCATGAATAGGTCTAGAAGGCTGTATTTTTAGGGGAGTTTCCTATGAAAACTAAGCTTACGCAATTCCACTTTCTAGTTGTCCCATCTACATATCTTCTATTAGAAGACTTCATTCTGTTAGCCAGCATCAGACAGGCTCAAGAGGGGTGAATATCGAGAAGATGATTGTGTTACTCAAATTCACAGGAGTGTGAGCATCCACATCAGATCACAGCAGCCTACTTGGGAAGGGAAAGTGCAGAGTCCAGCTTCCACACACACTCCATTTATCAGCCACTGACAAGATGCTGACATTTAAATCTTATTATCACCATTTCAGATTTTTATAAGGACTTACTAATTATTTGAGTATCTTACACTTCTCAAGACATTTTACATTATATCCTGCATCCAAGTTTTTGAGAGCCTTAACTGCTGTAAATCAGTTCATTCAACAGTGGCATTCTGATGTGCACCAACAGAGGAAGCACTCCCACAAAAAAAAAGACTGGTTTGTAGCTAAGGAGAAAAGAATTATCCTGGTGCATTAAATAGTCTACCTGATATAATTCTTCTTTCCATACAGGGGTACACTAAATGTTTTTATAATGAAGTAATAAGTCATCTAGATTTCATCCCCCAAAGTCCTTGTATAGACAGAATACTCACTGAGTAAAAATGGAGTAATTCCCTGCATGTGAAATCATTGGAAGGGAACTGCTTTAGTGTTAAACATTGTTAAGCACAAGGCTTAAGAGTATTGCTGCATACCTCTAGTAAACATTGTGTGGTATTGCCTAAATACATAGAAAGAGGGGACATGGTTTTAAAATCAAAAAACTCTTTAAAATTATGAGCAAGGGATTACCACACAGGTTACAGCAGCTCTCAGGCTGCCCAAACCTGTACCCAATTAAAACAGACAACAGTCTAAGCCAGAGGGCAGAGCCAGTAGACAACACTCCAAAATTTGGCACAATTAAAATAATCAGTGGTACATTGAAATAATAAGGTACAGACTCATAGAAAAGAGGCTTCTACACACTAAAGAGAGCTTGTTTTCACATACAAACACACATAATCCTTGCTCATATTCAGCCCAGATTGCTGGCATGAATCCCACAGGTGACCTGGAGCAGAGCTGAAAAAATCCTCAGCCACCCAACAAGAGTGGTGGCAGCTGAGACAAGCCAGAGAAGAGAGGGAGGGCAGAGAAAACAGTAACTGGAGGCTGTAGGACCACACTGCATTTCATGCTAGGGGGGCAATTGGGGCACAGTGGACAAACAAAGCATTTAAGCCCCATAAACATCTGCCAATTTTCTCTCTTTTTATTCTTGTACTTTTTCTTCACCTGCCACAAGTTCCACTTATCTACCCCCTTCACTTCCCCTCTCCAACACCTCTGTGCAATTAGCTTATTCTTAATTTTCTCTTCTCTCTAAAGCCCTTTACTGCTCTCTGCTCTCCTGTGCAGTTGAAGAAGTCAGTATCACCAGACTCCTTTAATGCAATTTTCTTTATTTAATCTCATTATGCTTTTTCCCAGATTCTTCTCATTGTAGAAACTCCTTTTCTCTTCTGTTCCTTTCCTTCTCCATACGAACTGCTTTCAGTTTGTCTGGAGACAGTTTACTTCAACCTGAAGCCAGCCAAGGCTCTGGGAATTGTCGCCTGCCTCTGGAGGGGGGTGAAAAGAGATGCTTCCATCTGCACCACACAGCTCCTTTTCCAAAGGAACTCCTTTGCAGCTCTGGTTGCTGCATCCAGAGGCGTTATCTCACATTTAATAGCCCTGAATGAGTTTCTTTGCTTGGGATTTGTCCAACTGATCTTCAAACTCAGATTTCACATAGAAAAATCTACCAGGAAGAAATTCTGCAACTAAACCAGGAGTTAAAAATATTGTTCCATTTGCTCCTTTTTAACCTGCAGCTACATGATTTATTTGATGATGTTCAACTGTTGTCAGAAGAGACTGGCAACTATTCTCTCACCTGATAGTTTAGACCTTTGTCAAATCCATCTTCATTTATCTTTTGTCATAGGTGAAAAGTCCTAGCTGTGTATCCTATGTAGTTTTATGTGGAAACTGTACAGTTTACATAGAAACGGGGTATTACTTTTGGCATCTCCAAATCTGACCATATTTGAATAGGTGTCTTAGATTCTTCAATTCACCTGAATTGAAGCATGCATGTAATAACTGAGAACTATGTAAAAGTAAACTATGATAAAAAAAAAAATCTTCTCTGCTGCACTGCTGAAAGCTTTTTTAAAATATATGTTATTCAGTGTAAGAAATACAGCAACCAAATGAGAAATCTAAAATATTTTATGAACATTCAGCTTAGAAAAGTTTGGTAAAATTCAGAAGGTTTGATACACGGGACAGACAAACTGTGATGTTTTTCTAAAGGACTGCTCATTATACAGCATATGAAGTAGCTGGAGAGAGAAAGAGGCTCTAGGAAAGATCAAATCCTTCTGCTATAGCAAAACAAATGGTTACTTCTGACAGTGAGAGCCAAGCTCTGCAAACCTCCACTCCCATTCCTCATGGTGTTAACATGAACAGAAGAAAATTAACATCTTAGATGTTCATTCTGAATGTGAATCTAAATGGAAGCAATACCCCAGCAAATGGTACAGGATGAGAAACAGGTATCAGTGCTCTTATCTCTAAAAACTTCCAGGGAGAAGTGGAGTGGAAGCTTTTGGGGTGGGGAACCCCAATAATAAAACCAACACCAAAACCTTGATTGAAATAACTCTAATCCTAATCTGCATGAAAGAACAACGTTGTGAACAAATGCAGTTGTGTTTAGCAGTTCTTTAACTAAACATAAGAGCCTATTTAAATACAATGCCTACTGACACAACCTGTTTCACTTGCAATTCCAATTCTTCTTTAAAAGCACGAATGTCACTCGTAAACTGATGGTAACACACACTGCCTGCCTTCAGCCTGAACTGCACAAAAGAACTGAATAAAGTTCTGGGTTGCACATCTTTGCTCTGTGTTAGAAGTCTTATTCCTATTTGTTCTCTCCCATGCACAGTTAGTGAACACGAACTCGTTTGCCATGGTGGTTGCTGATATTAAGTTATTGAATAAAGATTTGGTTCTAACAACTCTAGCCTTTAAAAATAGTATTAATGGTAAATTGACCATTGAACTAAAGCTGGATAACACAAGGAGCTGTGTTATCTGAACACAAGTACCTGTTTGCACAAATCAAAGAATCCCCAAACTGGATGATGCCTGGAGCTGTTTTCAAGAGTGTCTTGTATCCATGCTGAGTATATTCTATTTCTATTTTCAGCTGACATCTTAAAGTTGAAGGGAGGGGAAAAAAAAGAAACAACCTGAAACAGCCATTTCAGGCTAGCTGGAGAAAACCTGTCAGTGTCCCAGTTCCATTTCCAAGAGCACTTAGGAGGGAAAAACCTCTTCTGCATGCTAAAATAATTAGGAGCTCATGCACCTGAGCTGGATGTGCGTAGTTAAGGGACTGAGAGATCCCTAAGAAGGAAACAACAATTTGACACCTGGAAGGATTAAACATTTTTCTATTGGTACAGCTGCACAGCATGAATCAAACGTGGGCTTCCCAAGTACAATTCTGAGAGATATAAAAAAAACTACCTTGCTCAGTCATCCATTACTGATTATAAATAAAGTCTTCTGAGTCTTATCCATATGAAACAAAACTAAATTACCTCTAAAGCTACCCTGTGCCTCAGGAAAGGTTTTCCCATCACGGTAGCATCACCTCCAAACCAGAGACTGTTGCTTTTGCGTTGGGAAGTAAGAGCGATGCAAGAGCGCACCCTCCCTGTCGCCGGAGCAAATTGAATTTAAATCGCATTTTCCTGATTAACAGCAGCAAAATCTTGTTTTACTCTGTAAGGAGATAAATTTAAAAAAAAAAAAAATCCTACGCTCAAGTCAATTTAAAGTCTTACTGCTAGATGAGCAACATTCAGTTCCAGGACTCCACAGGGACTTTCACTTAAACATAACACAATACTAATAAAAAAACCCAAACCTCTGCAAAATGCATAGGAAAAAAAGCTTTTTTCCCCCAGATTCAATACTCACCTAGAAAGACACAAGGACAAGCTAATAGTGAAGTAACTACTGACAGCAATCTGCTCAAACAATGCTGGAAAATTAATTCATGTTCACCACAATCCTTTTCATAAAACATCTTTAGAAAGATCCTGCTGAGCCTCTTTCTACCTCCTGCGTCAAAAGGGTCTCTGAAATTTAAATGCATAATGAATAGTGCATTTTGCCTTAGTAATTTAAATAGGATTCATGCTCAGAGCATTACAGTCCTCACAATCAGATGCCTCCCCGCCCCTCCTCCCCCACGGTCCTCTCTCCTCTCAGGAGTTTACCAGAGCCAGAAAGCACAGGTTTTTAGTACTTAAAGAACATAATGGCTGTAAGGGAAAGGAGAACGAAGCTGTGAGGTGGATGAACAGGTGGATCTTTTAGAGGAGTGTTTATAAACCTTTTCTGTCTTTCAGGTTTGGCTGCCATGACTGTTTACACCCTCAGATACTCCAGGCAGCATCCTGAATCTTAGGGTCTGTTCAGGCATTTCCAAGTCTTCCAATTAAATAAAATCAAAATGTCAGATGTCCCCTACCCCTCCTCCCCTTTACTTTTGAGTTCGGCCTTATCTGTACCAGTAGGCCAATGAACAGGAGTGCGAAGCAAGAGCCATCAGGGACCAAGCTTGGATGCCAGGCTCGGTCAAATTGTGTCATGAAATTCACATCCAGTTTTATTCACTGAAGTGGTCAGGGTTATTGGAATGGTCTGAAATGCTGCATTCCCTTTTATTCCAGATACCACAAAAGCATCTAACAGGAAACCCAGAATAAAACCACTCATGTTTCTCCACCAGAACTGAGAAAGGAAGGCTGACTACCTCAGTCATACCACATTCCCTAGACAGATCACATCCAGTCAGATCTTCTACTTGTCACCTAGAGATCTGAAGTGACAGCCAGCTAGCATGTTCAGCATCCCCAGGAGGTAAGTCACTCCTACATCAAAGCCAAAGATCAAAAGTTTGTCAATACAAGAACTAATGTGCAAATGGGTGGAAAAAGCTGGGTGATGGTATCTGTCACCCCTAGTACTTCACAGAATTTTGACATGACATCATAAAAGCTAGCTTGTGCTTTGATGAATCTCCAGCTGAAGTAGATTCTTAGGTGTCAGAAAATGCTTTAAAGCTGTGTCTGTAGCTGCTGCTATCACTGAATAAAGAAAAAAAGAGGATTATGCTTCTTTTTTGTCTATTTCTTTTTTCCTTCCTGAAATGAGGAAATCCACAGGTAATTTAACCAGTAAAATTCTGGACTTGTAATAAAAGGAAGTCACTAATGTTAATGGAAACATTTCATCTGTTTGGTTCACTTATCAGCTCTGTGAGACAAGCTGGTGAATTTAACCATATAGTTAACAAATATGCCCAGGTGTGTCTCCTCTTTATTATTTCTAGCCCATCAGCTTTCACTGTTTGGAAGTAGCTATAAATTCTCATTTTCCAGCCCTATGCTTTATATTTCATCCCGTATCTATTTACTCAGTACAGAACTCCAACACTTCATACGTGTTTCCCATATTTGTCACATCAGGACACTCAGCCCATGCGTGGCAGTTCTTGTGTCACAACCATTAGCAAACACAGATAAAATAATCTGTTTCCAAAGTTAATCTTCAACTAACTGCACCTCTTTGGTCCAAAACTTTGCACTCAGCGCCATCTATTGATGCTATTCTGGTTCAGAACGCCCTGGCTCAGTCACCGCCCAGCACTGAACCACACCACAGGCTTTATCAACAACTTAAATATATAGATGTTAGTAGCAGCAATACTGGGTTAGGCATTAAAAACATTTGATAAATTAGTGTTAAAATTTGCCTCTGTTTCTAATTGGCCCTATTCTGTTGTCTGACAGAAATAAAAATTGAATACTGATATGAGTTTTCCGGCTAAGGACTTTTGGCATATCTTGGCCTTATTACTATCTTAGAGACCCTGGAGCTGTGCTCCATATATCATACCACTAGTAGTAGCAGTCATAGTAATAGGGGTGATTCAGTCCTTATTAGTAGATCTGCAGCTTGGCACGTCACAATTCCCATTCTGCTGGAATGGTTATTGTATATTTCAAGTTCAGATCATTAAGGGCTTGGATTCTGCTTCCTTTTTCTTGGTGGAAATTTACTTTTCTGCATCTCCAGTCTTGATAAATATTCTTCAGTCTCAGATTTCTATGATGCATCATAAGGAACAACTCGGATCAAGACTGACACAATCTTGAATTATTTAGGTAAAATTTAGGCTAATAGCAGCTTCCAAATCTTACCTTTCAAAAAGCCTTTTCCTGATGCTTTCAGTCCCATCAGTACTGCTTTAGAACTTCTCAGGAAGTAGAACTGTAAGTAATCTACCTACTTCTGTATTGTGGAACAAAGCAAACAAACAAATTTTAATTATCAAAAGTTTCCATGATGAATCTATACAACTCACTGGGAAAAAAAAGGTGAAGGACTGCCAGTTTGGAGTATTTTGCTGATGTCCTACATAAGACACTATTCCCACACATCTTCGTTGCGTTACCATTGCAAATGCAAGTTGACTGAACTCAGAAGACATTATTACCAATAATAATCATCATCATACAGAGAACATACAAAAAAATTTATTTCTTGATCAGTAATTTATGACTGGGGACTACTCATTTCCAGAAATTATTAACTTCAGAAATCACTAGGTTCTTACCTGTTTTAATTTATTTGTCCTAGAATTTGCAAGTATATTTTACCAAGTGCAAAACAAAGCAAAACAACCAAACAATACCTACCTGAGTTATGTCCCCATTAAAAACTTCATAAACCCAGCAGAGGTAAAGTTTAAAAAAAAAAAGTTAGCTTATTTGTGGTACCATAGAAAAATTCAAGGAGGAAAAGCCCCACAGAGGTCAAGTGGTCCAGCAGGATGGACTGAAATTAGAATGGGTTACCTGGGGCCTTGTCCAGCCAGGTTTTTACAATTTCAAAGGATGGAAATCTCACTACCAGACTACAGCACTTGTATCCCAGTGCTTAACCACTCATCATTCCTAATGCTCACACCCACACAGCACATGCACCTCCCATAACCTTGCGTTCCTTGATGATTCCTTTTTAATAGAACAGTGGGAGGAAAACAGGAAGTCATTTTGTTCAACCACTGCATCAGGAACAGCTCAGAAACTACTGCACAGACCTGCTGTGTTACCCCCTAATCTGAGGGGGAAACACCTGCTGGGCTGCCTTGGCTCTTGGTCCTTGTGGGGACAGAACAAATCCTGCACTTGCAGCTGGGAACTGCAACACTGCTCTGCTCATCTACAGAAGACTGCATGCACACGTATGAGTGACTAATAGAATAATCTTATTTTCTGTTTCTAAGTCTCCTAAGAAATTTCCTCAAGGGAACAGAGATGATTTGTTGATCTCACTCACAATTGTACAGTAACTGGTACCCAAGTGACTCTTGCGACCTGGGCACGCAAGCCTTAACAAGGATGAGATTGCATCTGCTCAGTTTGGTCCCTGAAATCAGCCAGATGTATCCAATGGCAATCCTGAAGGAGTGGATATAGTGCATCAGAAGATTCACCTTTTCTTCTCTGGAAAGAAGGAGCAAGAAGCAAAGAATTTTCTTACAAAGGCTTTCTCAACAAAACATCCACAGAGGATCAGTGCTGGAGTTTCCACTAATAAAAAGTGGCAATTTTAGCACAGAGATTATGGACTTCCACTTTTCACATTGCTTTCATCCTCTCACACAGAAAATCCTGTAATAGGAGCTCCTAAATCCTGTTTGATTTAGGTTTGAAAATGTATCAGTGAAGCATTTATTTGGAAGCCATGTTTTAGTAAAACCATACTGTTTAGTAAAACCTAACTGTTCAAGTCTCCTAAGTTACTGAAGTTAAGAATTCACATTGGAAGGACACATCACATTTTGGTGGATAAGGGGCAAACAGCTGGAGTTGCATGATATGATCTTTGTCTTTCCTGACCTCACACACAGACATGCATATTATCAGCATGCACTGCACATGGGCCATTCATATTTTCTTTTTATACTCAGGCATCAATCTGTCCATAGAAAAGGATTATGAAAAAAGCAAATGGTTGGAGAATCCTTAACTGATATGAAACCAAAAGGCTTTAAGCATATATTTGTGCTATAGGCAGCTCTAAGCTAAAACTTTTGCAGTAGCATAACACTGAGAACTGTGACCAGAGCTTTAGACAGGCACTATCACTTAAAGTTCTGAGGCACTCTCTGGTATTTTTCTTCACATGCTTTCCTGACCTCCAAGATGTTTCTTTTCAGGCTTTTCTTCTAAAACTACTTCCAAAATCCTCCTTTTGTGGCACATCTGCTTTCCACAATGCTTCAAGCCCCAGTCAAAACAGTGTAAATGCCTATGAGCAGCCACTAATCAATGGCTCTGTCATGTCTTTCAGTTGAAGAATTCTGGTCATAACTTTGGTTTAGTCCAGGTATTAATAAACTTATAACCAGACTACGTTGGCAGCAGTCAGCAAGTAGGCAGCTTCTTGTCCTTGAGAGCACAGAAGCTGACACATTTACTTCCCCCAGCTGGCTGTTAGCTCACAATTTAGGTTTTTTTTTTTCCTTTTTACCCACAAACGATGAAGAGCTCACATTGCTTGAAGGTGTGCTGTATTCCAGCACTACTCTGACTATTGCTATGCCCACTCTCAAGAGGCTGTTCCCACGGAAAGCAACAGTGCTGAACCAGCAGCATGGTACCAGCAGTCACATTTTTGTCTTTTAACCCCAGTGCACTGGGATGGAGTTACAGGGGAGTCCAATGCAACACCAGCATTGACATCTCCTGTAAACAGGAACAGATCACAACTGAGCTCTTTCTATGATGGACTCTCTGGGTCCCATCCCTCCATTCAATTTGCAATCTCTTCCTTCCACATCTTAAGTCCATGACTTAGGAAGTCTTCTGAAGATTTGCCTATGAACAGTGTACAAAATAGTCACTAGGGCTGGGATCAACGGGTATCTCAGATTTTTATCAGAGAACAAGGCCTCCAGAGAGAATCCTAATGCATTAAATGCAGACTACTAACAAGGAGAGATAGTTGAGCAGAATCTGTGGCAAGAATAAGGCAAAATTGTCACCAGGAAAGAAAAAGGGAAAAGGTGCAGTCTGGGAAAACAGAAGTTACCAAACCAATGCTGCTGCACTTAATCTTTGTGTCTGCAGAGGTTATATATCCCTCTGTCAGCCATGTCCCACTAGCTAACTGACTTGACAGAAAAAATAATTGTTATTATCCCAGCTACTACTGAGTGGTTATTATTTTCCCTTCCCACCACTTCTCTGCTTTTCTCCAACATGTACTCATTAAGATTGACCAAGTACCACAGATCTCTCTGATTGTCAGTCCCTAGTCCTGCATTGCTGTCTATTAAAAACACTTCAGTTCCCTTTCTTGGCGTTCACAGATTTATACTAGTTTCTTCCAAAGACCCATTTTTTAAAATTTTGAACTAGAGTCAGTTGCTGACATTTCAGAGTCCTCTCGGAGGGTTAATAGAACTCGACAAAAAAAGACAAGATACATCCAATCTTTGAGGAGCCTGAAACATAGGTGAAGATTTCGAAAGGCATTTAGAAACTACAGGGAGGGACTAGAAGAAAAAAAAGTTAATGAAAAGTTAAGGTATCCCCAGGAATTAGTCAGTCAATCTCCTCTTGAGAATACTGTGAGAACTACCTCCAGCTCATTATTGAGTGATCAAATCCACAACTACAAAAGCAACATCCATGCTCATTATTCCCTTTAGAAACACATCACCATCTTTTGAGGGCACCCACCCACCTTCCAAACTCATTTGAAGGTGCTCAACATGAACAATTTAAAGCAGATGTTCAAAGTGTACATCAAAGAATGGGACAAGGTCACGTGTCACTTCATCCATTAAGTTTCCCATAAAAAAAAGTACAGAAGAGTGACTGGTCTCCAAAGTTTATTAAAAATCAAAGAATAGAAAACTTTACATAAAAATATGTCAATTTTAGCTTCCACATAGTTGTCCACACAAAAAATTTAAACATTTTTTTAAACCTGTAGCACATAACCACAGTGATAGCCAGGCCAATTCATTTGGTTCACCATGACTGAAGTGTTACATGATACCACTTTTCAAATGAGATTTGCTTTAAAATGGACGATAGTATAAGACACCAATTAAAGCCTCTGAAGGCTCTTTAATGTAGTTATGCTCAATATTGCTAGTGTGTGAAGACTAAGCAGTACAGGCTCATGTAACAGCCCTTAGATATTATTTATGAATCAGCTCACAATTTTTAGAACTTTTTTTATTGTGATGAGTCTGGAGCATTAAGACAAACTTTCTGCAAACAGATATGCACTACTCTACTTTGGAATGTTGCCCTCTCTCCCCTCAAGGACCTGTTTGTGTTTGACAGATTCAGTAATAACATGAACTACTTCTGTTTCAAAGGCATACAGCATATTAAAAAGCTCCATGCTTGACACCTCATTTCAATATTCAGATACCAGTTTTAAAACCTTCTATATCTGTACGCAGTATAGATGTCCTGTTAACAGGATTCTTCAGCTTTCTCTGCTAGTGGACTTACATAACTTACCTGTAATTTTCTGTACAGCTTAAGAACTCTCACTTAAAAAAAGGGAAGTCAGAGGGCATGAGATGTGACCTACTCCCAGGACAACTGTGGTGCTTTAAAAACTCAGGGTTAGGCAGGATGTACATTTTTCAAAAAGTTAAAGACAGTGTTTGTCATGGCAATACACACTTGCATAGTATACCTGTATGCATCTGTAAATTAAGTGCCAGCCACTCATACTGTGTACAACACTGGGCTGTGCTCTCCTGCAACACATTAAAAGATACTTCTTGTAATGCTTAGAGCAGCTGAAGTACTTTTTATATATTTGCTCTTAACAGAACTAATGCATACTACTATACAGATTCCTTAATGGAATCAACATATTTCCTTTCTCCACATTCCTTAAGCCGGGTACCTCTGTTTAATAGTGTTGTTTCAACCCAAACATTAACAGGTTACATTACTAAAATGCATCAAAGCATGTAGTTCACAGCTTTTTAATTTCCTATCAGGACTTGAACCAGCCTTCTTCCCATTCCTCTCAAAAGGTTTACTTCTGGTACTACAAATGTTGGATTTGTTGTCTAGTTGAAGAAAATTAAAACTCACTGGTCAGAGCAAGACGACTGATAGAGGCCAGACAATGAGCTAAAAAACACAGGGTCAAAATGCTTTGGAGCTTAGTAAATTCTTAAAACCAAATCGCACTTTCATTGTGAATCAAGAAGCCTCAAATATTACCAAATGTCATGTTTATAACACTGCTCAGACAACCTGCCAAAACTATGACCCCAACTTAGATAATGCAACCTGGGAAAGGATCTGTAAATTAAAAAACCTCTTCCCCTTAAATATAACTTATGTGATAATATGAAATTAAATTAAAAATTCCAAGTTATTGCACAAATCATACTTCCAATATTTACAGAGAAAAAAATTGAGCTTTGAGGAAAAAAAAAGAAACCAAACAGGAGAGCAGCAAATTTACTTTTATGAATTCCCAACTTGATCTGCTGCAAAGAAGAAAAAAAAAAATAATTCCAAGGGGCTGAAGTTTCCTTCACTTCTAAAATAAAGGAAAAGGAACAGATATAGCCACAGCAAAAAAGCTACAGCATTTGTAAATGTCCTTGCAGTTCTATTGTCAGAGCTGCTTCGGCACTGAATGAACCATTGTGGGAAGGCAGAAAACAAACTTCCACATTTAATAAGGCTTCACAGATAAGCACAACTACTTCTTGAAGATGGACTGAACCACCACACAAAGAAACATGCAAAGAAGTCAGCTGCAGATATTTGGCAACACCAATAAAACGATGTGCTGGACGCTGGTCTCCATCCCTCAAGTCGAGTGGCACTCACTCAGTTTGTCTGAACAGGGAAGGTCATTTTGGCATCTGCCATTATCTGCTCAGACTGATAGGCAAACTGTCTCTGTGTTTTTTCCTTCTCCATATATTACGATTGTACTGGTGGTGTCCTCGGTTACCAACCGGCTGCCTCATGCCTCCACTGCTGACGGGGCTGTAGCTGTTGCCTTGGTTATGAGTTCCTTTCATGGAAAACTTCATTCCACTGTGCTGCTAGAAAAAATAAAATAAGATAAGCATTCATTTAGGCATAAAAACAACAAACACAACATACATTACCAGTTGTATTTCCTCAACATATAAATCACTTCCACAAAACACTGCTTGAAGCAACTTTTCATGCTTGCTTATTTGTAGCTGTGCAAGTCCCAAGGCACTAACAGCTTACTAAATGTTTTCTAAAAAAAACGTCCTGCAAATGAAATTGTGTAGATTTCAAAGCATCCTTAAAACACTCCAGAACTCAGCATGAAATATACTCACTGTACAACTTCCTTATAAAAGCAGAGAAACTTCCACATTAAATATTAATTGTGACAGATTTGTCCGTTTTGGAGTATTTTAGCAAGAACATGACCAAGTGCGATACTTAAGTCTTTGAGAAACATCATGGAGAAATATAAGGGCATGATCACATGAGCTGATGTGTGGGGAGTACAAGTCCACTTTTCCCATAATATCAAGTCAGTGATAGGCAAATTAAGTATGGCTTGTGAGGAGCTTGTAAATCCTACTGGTCTGATCATCAGGTTACACAGCTCCTGGACTGCACTTCAGATGCAGACCAAGGCAAAACACTTAAGTGATCAGAAATGACACAGCATGACACTTTCTTTGGGGGATCTCCAATAACTTGGAACAAAAACTGCCCAAAAGGTTTAGTAGCAGCCTGAATAACCCTAGCACAACATAAAGATGCTACAGGCATCTCTATCACCTAATGGCATACAGTAAGTTGGCTTTATGTATATGTACTTAAAATAGGTACAAGAGTTTCAAAAGATGACACTGAAAGATTCCCAAAAGACTGATAACATCAATGCAAGCAACCTTTCCTGATGTCTGACAGCAATAACTCAACAGACAACTGATTGCCTGTAACAAAAGCTAAGCCTAACCTCAAGTGGTTAAACAGGAACACAGAACTAACATTTGAGACAACTGCTTAGAACACTAAAGTAGTGCAGATATTTCATATTCTGTATTTCCAAACAAGTGTGAAGCAGAAAGAAGCGAGAACACCAAGCCACCATTACAATTGTGTGCACAAAACAAGAAGTTATTGAAAGCATAATTCCATAAGCAACATTTTACTGTAAAACTGTAACTAGAAAGGACACTGAGCATCCAGAAAGACAAAGCGGTGGAGACTATTGATGAGTAACAACCACAGTTAACTGCAGGATGGCAAAAAACCTTTAAAACAATTTTTGATTTATACAGTTTCCTACAGCAACCTAAGCAACCTTCAACGTGCAACTTCTAAATTCTCAAGATAAGATGCACTAAGTGTTATCCTCGACTACCAGTGGTAAAATAATTCAAGGACAAACTGAAAGAGGAAATGCAAGATGAGAATTTTTCATTCTTAAGAGACACAACTTCCCAAACATCATTTATTGATGTATGTTTCACAAATAGCTTCTAGTAGATGTTTCAGCAAGTCAACATGAAACAAAAAAATTAGAATGTTTTATATTTTTGGCAAATAGTCCTTCAAGCAAACACACCATCTTGTCACATTCTCCTACAAAGTTTTCTAGTTCAGTAAGTATATCTCTGACTTAATTATGTATAAACATTTACTTGAAATGACATCAAAATACTAAAAATGACCCTATTATAGTCAAAACACTAAAAGCAGCCAGTCATCACAGTTACCCTCAACTACATGCTGAAGAAAGACAGAGGAAAACTTTAGTATTGCTACTGAACAACCAGAACAAAAGTCTGATCAAGGAGCAGGCAAACTTCCAGGAAGCTTATCCATTCACTTCAGCTGAAAATTTGAAAAACCTGGCAATTTCTTCCTATATATGAGTGAGGANAAAAAATAGAGGGCAGGATGGCAGGTGACCCCAAGACCAGACAAGGAACACAGCAAGTATGACAGTGCATCTATCTGTATCCTAAAAGATGTCATACCCCTTGTTTCAAAGAATGATTAATAACCTAGCCAGAACGTGGACTCTAGTTTGTGATGAAGCATTTTGCATTGTTTTCAGGCCATCAAGATAAAGACTATCAGTCTATTGGAGCAGCATCTGAATCCATCAGTCTTACGACTCAAAGCTAAGAGAGGTGCTTAAGGAAGTTTGCTCAGGGACCACTTCAGTCACAGATGATACCTTCACATTTACTAGTTCTCAACTATTTTGTTCACTAGTTTGTTTGGTTTTTTGAAACCAAAACTTTTAGCAGCTTTTAGCATCTTGCATCCCGTGCTATGGCATTTCATAGCTTAAATGAGCATCACATTTAATTTGAGCCTACTACAGGATGATCTATGAGCTCTTAGAGTAAATAATTTCTTGTCATTCTGCTCTCTTTTTCATACATTGCTGATGGCCACACAGACCTAGATCATAGGTCTAGACTTCATCTTGTTGAGGTTAAACAATCATTCTTTCTTCAACAGAAGCAATTTCATGTGTTTGATTACTATTAACATCTTTCCTATTCCGCTTCCATTTGTGTTTTGACTTTCCTCTGATGAGAAAAGACGCAGCAAAATTATACCCATTGTTGGTGTTCTGCAAAAGCATCATGATCTGATCTTTACAATAAACTGTCAGCTCAGGGCCTACCACTCTCTACAAAGTTTAAATTTTTTCTCTCCCTCCTGATGCATCACCTTGAAGGGTCCTTCTGCACCTCTTCTCAGGCAGCCCTTAAGGTGCTCCACACCACCAGCAAACTTCACCAGGCTTCATCCACTGCCTTTTAGGCATCAGGCAGCACAACCTCCTGCAGAGCTTTCCTGGCAAACTCCAAAAGGGACACATCATTCACTTAGCTTCTTTCAGGATTTTTGATAAAAGAAATTTACTTCATGTTTTTGTAAATCTCAAGAGGCTATATCAAACAGCTTTCTCTTGTGCACAAATTTCTGGACATTCACATGCTCATTAGTAACACTATCACTGAGAGGCGACAATGTCTGTAAGCAGATGATGGCTAGAGGGAGATCAGGTAATCCAAAAAGAAAGCCCTTTATCTGTGTGATACCATGGATAAATCTGTGATTTAGAAGTTTTGACTTCTTTGGATCTGTTTCTCTAGATAGAACAATCTCTCCCATCTTAGGGCTATTGATTCAACAACTGAATGATAGAATTGGTTTGGTTTTTAGCTGTGTTGAATAATCTACTAGAGCTGGAAGGAAAACTAAAGAATTCACATTTAAGACAAGCCTAGGTGTGGGGATAAGGTGAAATTCTGCACTACATACCAGGTTAAATAAGTTTCCAGGAAAAAAAGAACAACAGAAAATNAAAAAAAAAAAAAAAAAAAAAAAAAAAAAAAAAAAAAAAAAACAACAGAAAACCCCAAAACTTAACAGGAAAAAAAAAACCAGGAGAAAAAAAAAAAAGAAAAAGCCCCAGAAAAATCTCAAGAAAAGAAATTTGCTTGCAATAGAAATACCAAATAATTATTTGCTAAGGAAACCAAACTTCTATTCTTAAACACTGGCAAGTTTACTATACAAAACTGCTGACATTTAAAGACTGCCCCTATCCAAAAAGAAAATTTATAGCCAAAAATCAATCCCTACAATTTGAAATAACACAGGTAACATAACAGAGCTTAACTCTAAACATAAACAGGCTTCTGAATCATTTTGGTCTTTTGGGGTTTTTTTGGTTTTGTTTTGGTTTTTTGGGGGTTTGTTGGTTTTTTGGGGGTTTTTTTTGCCTGATAGTATTTCTAAAGGAAGGAGAAAAAAAAAAAGGCAGAGAAACATTGGTAATAAACTGTCTGTACTCAACTTCAAAAGAGATTATACATACAATGCTCCAAAAGGATTGGTAAGTACTTACAGAGGTAAAGGAAAAACTCAGAAAAGGCATAAGACAGTTTTGAAAGATCACATATTTACTATTTTGTTGTTAAGAGTACAGGATTAAAGACCATGATTCAATCTGCAGTTGATCAGACTTGTAATCAAATTCATACACCTCAAAATCATTTCATGTGAAATACCAGAGTACTATTCAGAGCTACCTTAATGTATCATTAACATTTTAAGTATCCCCTAAATAACCTAACACGCAATCTCAAAATATTTCACAAAGTTTGCAGTATTTCCAAATTCTCTATTTTAGGCTTGTAGCACTCACTTGCTCACTTTCTGAGCATAATGTCTGTAAATACACTAAAAAATGTATCTTCTTGTTCTTTATGAAATAAATTCATTGTTTTGCAGAGAAATAATGGACAATGACCTAACCAACATTTTAGTCACAACTGCATAAGCAATAGGCCAAGTATTAGGCAACCTGGCCTTATTACTTTAGATTAGTTATCAGGATTCCACAAGATATTTGCACGTGCTACCTGGGGGTACTCTTAACCTGGTAAGATCTCTATGTGGTTTAGATTTCTAAGCTGAAGTAGAGAAAAACCAAAATAAGTTCTTCTAAAAGTTGTTTAGTACTGGCAATGTAGGGAAGTAAGGCCCAAAGCACTACAAACAAAGACACTTCTCTTTTTGGGACCTACAGGCTACTTTCAGCTACAATTGATTATATCTTGAGTCCTGAACAGATTTTATAACATAAGCCCAAACTCTTTTCTGTTGTTATTAAGAGGGGAAAACAGCATTTACGAAGCCAACCATGAGAACAGGAAAGAAAAGAAAAATCAACATGGAGACTAGAAATAGCTCAAAAGCAAGAAAAATTGTACACAATTCCAACACAAGAGAACCGGAAAAATTAAAGATGCAAGGGAGCAGATTATATCAATCCTTCATATCTTATTTCACGTCATTACAGGCTACTGGCAGAGTTACCACACAAAGGTCAAGGTTCTCTTTGCCTTTCACAACAGGTTAGGTAAGACTAGTAAGACTAATAAGCAGCTCCAAAAGAAACGAGTATTTGAGAGAGCAGAGGGCCTAGTCCCCAAAATGAGTGACTGACAGAGACTACTGTCAGCATTGCAGCAAATACTGAACTACAGTATGGTAAAGAAAGTAGAATGACACACGAAATAAATACCCTTTTTGATCTTGTCACTACCTAAGTTTCAAAACTGAGGGGCAAGAGTCAAAACAATGCTACCAGAAGACAACTCATACTGCAACTTTGCTGCTGTTGTGACATGGGCCATGAAATGTATCTGCGTACTTGTCACTACAGGGAACAAGAGATAATAGCTTTTTTAGCACAAAGCTGACAATTTCAGACCTTAAAGAGAAATCTTACCTCACAAATAAAAAGTGGGAATTCTCAGTGACAGAAAAACTACTACTACAGTAAGAAAACCTCTTTCCAAATGATGAGGACATACCAATACAGTACATGTGAAAAAGTCTGCAAAGGAAATGAATGTGTGATTATTCAAATCCCTCTCAGTTTGTGAACAAAAATCTGATTACAATGATGCTGTAAGATAAAGGAGTACTATGCAAACAAAAGGAAGGTATGACTCCGACATTTCCATAAGTCTTTTATTTATGGTAGGTTTGTTTATGTTTCTAAGAAACTACTACTTAGACTTTGTCTTTCCTGCAACTCAAAAAGTTCTCAGGAAGCAACCGCCAGTATGGCAAATGAAGCTCTCATACAGTCCTATAAACATCTAGATTGCATGTTTATATAGAGACCTCTGGAGACCACTTAACCCAACATTCTGTTGTAAGCAGAGTCAGACCAGGCTATCAAGGGTCTGCTCAGGTACACGGAAGGATAACACCACATAAAGACTGTCCATTTAAACACAGGACAACCTAAATGAAAAATCCTTAGTACTGTTTTCAGCTGAACAACCTCTCAAATTCAGACGCAGTTTTTCCTTCTCTTCTTTCCTTAGGAAAGGAAATAAAACATCATCTCCTCCAAAGTTTTGCACATGTTAAAAACCAAACAATGTTCTATCATACACAAATCTGACACTGAGAATCAAAACTGTTCCCTAAGTATACAACCATAGCCTCCTTCCTATGAAAACACATGAGCAGTGAAAAATTACTCCACCTTAAATGAGAGCATTCTCAATAACAAAAAAACAAAAATGTCATTTGGTTGTGTGAAGAAACTCTGAGTACCTACACAGCTTAAAAATGCCATTGAACAAATCAGGTCATTTCTAAATTGAAGCTGACATACTGAAAACCATGGAGTATTGCAATATTCAAAGGGAATTCAGCATATTTGTACACTGGCTAGTTGATGACACCTGCCTTTTCAGAAATATTTGGTAAAGTTCTGCACTGACATGAATTAAAATCTGTCTTTACAAACTTCCATCCAAGTGAACTACACTTAACTGTTTGCACTCATCTAAAAGAAATAGATTTTTGACTCAAGTCCCTGACCAATCTCGTTTGCTATGCTGCTAACCTTTCAACAATCATTTTAGAGATACTAGCAGTATCAGCAGTACTAGTGAGACAAGGCAACGCCATTAGCAGTTGTTCTGGATAAATGCAAACTCTGAAGCAAAGTATGTTAGGTACAAAAGTGCCTGTAATGCAATATAGAAAAAAGCAGTTTGTAAATTTAAATGTTCCGTCTTATTTGGCCAAACTCCAGAGAATCTGAAAAAAAAGAACCTACTCCTGCAAGTCCTTTTACAAGTTTGGACTGGTATTTCAGCACTGACATTAAGGTTTCATTTCCTAGTTGTCTCCATAGCAATGACATATTCCCAAACAGACACCACACATCTTTAGTGGAGGTTTTCTCAGACACACTAGAAGTCAGCCAGTGCAGCACAGGGACTGGTGCTTACCGGCTTTAGATACTTTGGAATCAAAACACAACCCTTTGGGGAAAAAAGGAAGCATCTTAAATGAAAGAGTTCTTCTGACCTAAGAACAAGGAAGTTTCTTCTGTCTTCATTTTGGTAACCTAGAGAACAGCAATCCAGCATGAATTAAACTTATCTCAAAGGAGTAGGGAATATAGTCCCCTCCTCTTCTCGGGAAGTTACCAAGCAAGTAATTTCTGCCCCCTCTACTCATGTGGACATGCGTGTCAACATCTGTTTTTCTGCTTATTTCTAGTGGGCAGCACTGTTTTATAAACTGTTTTGCTTGCCCAAGTGAAATTTCAAACTGCTGTCAACAGAGTAGAAGAATGATTACCTTGGAAAAATGATGGATGATGATGATCCTGAAAAGCACACAAACCTGCACCAGGAGCTTAATCAGTCCCTGAACTATTTGGAAATTCTCCAATTAATTATGCAGTACATAAACAGAATTTGTAATCACACCAAACGTGTTTCAAAATACCAGGAAGCTTTAACAGCAGCAAGCATGCCTAGAAGGCTGTAATTAGTTCAAAATACAGTTAGTGATCTTGGCATCTTCTGCTTTTGAGAGCTGTACTCCACATCTAGGGACAGCTTTCCAAGCTGAACTGGGGTGGAAAAAGTTGCCAGGGAGAAAGCTGAAGACACCACGCAGAAAAATGAGTCCCTTTCAAAACTTTTTGAATTTGAAAGACTTGTTTCTAAGAAAGTCTTGCACATGTTCAAACCTATGAGGGCAAGAGTCCTCTAAGATGGCAGAATGTGTCTATTAAGAGTTATAAGCTAGCTGGGTCTCAAGTTACATCAACTCAATAGAAAAGCCATTGGCCTAATCCAGCACAGTCATGCTCCAGAAAGTTGGAAGTGGAAAGGAGATATTTACACTATTGTGGGTAAAATGATTTCATTTCCCACTTCTGACTCAATCATAAACTTTATCAAAAAAGAACACTTCATAAAATATAAGCTTTAGGTAAATTCAATGCAAAAAAAACCATTATCTCCCACTTCTAAACTACAGGTAGCAAGAAATTCTTCTCATTTAATGTGATTCTGAAAGGCACATCTTTGTTAAGCAAAGCCACAGAAAAATTCCCACTTTTAAACATGTAACTACCATAAAACTACTAACAGAACAGTTAACAATCACTTGAAAGGACAGCCAAGGAACAGAAAGCCAGAAAAAGTGCTACAAAGCAGTTGTCTTCCAAGATTCAAAATTCCAACAGAGATCCAGAATTCACACAACACACTGCCTCTTCACAACGGTGGCAAACACTCTGAATGCCAATTTGTTTTGTACTAACAACTGCATGCCTCCTAACTAGCTCCAGGGTACTTCTTTAGAAAAGCAGAGCTGTTAAGGAAAGAATAATCTACACTAGGTTTGTATTTTGGATGAAGTTTAACTTAAAATAACTCTCCAGTTTTACTGTAAAAAAAACTTCTGAAGTTTCAGACTGTACTGTATTCACTAGCCAGTGAATACTCAATTGCAGACATTAAAATAGAAATATATTATTCTATTAGCTTCTCACTTATACAACATTTCCTGTGCAGGTAAGCTGGTATTGCCTAGGTGGCACTGAGCAGTAGGGAAAGAGAGGAGGGGAAGAATCTGCGTAGTCAGTTAGAATATTAAAACCTAAGGCAAGGCAAGGCAAGGGAAGTGATCATTTTCCCTCTGTTGAGCACAGGTGAGGTCACACATGGAGTGTTGGGCCCAGGTCTGGGCTCTGTGAAGGTCCATGAAGATAAGTTAAGTTCTGAATCAAATAAAAAAAGGCAGTCATTAAGTTGAAAATGTCTCAGCCCTGATTCCAATGAACTCTGATAGAAGGACTCGGAAAAGAAGGAAAACGTTTTAAGAACCTGACCAAAACTAAGTTTCAAAGAAACCAGCTCACTGTTTTGTTATCACAGGCAACCTACTACCCATAGATTGCATTAAGGCTCATGTGAGGCATGTTTTACTAATAGCTGTAATTATCAAGACTGAGGGAATGTTTTCCTGCAGAAAGATGCACTGTGGTTGTACCAGAATGGATACATTAGCCAAAAAAAACCTGAAGTCCCAGCACATTTATGCAAACATTTAATTTTCTGGTAAAAATTCTTGCACACTTGTCCATAATTAATTTTCTGTTCTCTACCTTTAAGATGTATTACCGAAAATTACAAGTATAACCAAATCTGTTCTAATAATTCAAAACCAAGATAACTAAATAAGCCTAGAAAGGTCAGTACTTAAAATTCAAAAACTATCTTACAGCTCCACCACATTTATAAGGTGGTGGAAATTAAATAGACTAAAGACCTACAAATATCCCACTAGTTGGGCAGCAGGACTCTCAAATACAATTTAAGGAGTCAGACACCTGGCACTTGTAGGTGTCCAGGTTGTGGAGGGGCTCTTCTACTCTAAACCCTTTCCCACCCACTGTTCTCCCCGCACCTCTGACACAGCAGATAAGTACTTTTATCACCACATGAAGCTTAGCACATGCTGTATGGAGGTTGCCCTCAGAGGCTTTTAGACTGACAGCACAGCGCACATGACCTACACTTGCGATGTGATCGCTTGCTCGTGACAGAGTTGCTGGCTCATACCTGATTACTGGCGGCCATTATCAAGGTTCTCAGAGGCGCAGATTGGGGTTTACCACTTGGCAGGGGCAATGCGGGTGCTAAACTGGCCATAAGCTGGGTCGGTGCTTGAAGACTGAACTGGTAAACATTAGGAGCTGTGCAAGGTGGTGTATCTGATTCCTTTTGGCAGAGAGAAAGGGGAAAAGAAAAGCAACTTTACAGAAAGTACAGTATATTCAGACTATGCATGTGAAAATGCACCCAAATATCAACTCAAGTGAATACTATAAAACATAATGGTTTTGTTCAATATTAAAAAAAAAAATAAAAGCCAGCACTATGTTTATTTTATACATCTAACAAAAGTTTAGCTGAACCTCTATTAAGAGGACAATGTCCACAGGTCTATGGCAATCACAGGTCAGTTCCAGTCAGCACAAATCTAAAGCCAAAGTAAGGTCTCTACCAAATTCGAATTAAAAGATGAGAACTAAGGCTAGGAAAAAAACAGAACACAAACAGCAACACTGTAGGTGATAGGAGGGCAAGAATTTTAGGTGTCATGACAGATTCAGTCCTCTAAACAGTGTTCCGGATTGTACTGATTTATATGGCAAAGTTACTCACTGTAATTGCTACATTCTTCTCCCACTCGACCCAGCAACAGCAAAGTTAGGGCTCCACCCACCAAGAAACAAGTTGATGTTCTGCCAGTTAAGATCACTATATATGCACCAGTAACACACCACTGCTCACAGGGAGTTCTGCTCCCCTTGCTTTCCACCTGAAATCTGAGAGATAATTCTTCATGGAAAGCAAGATGGATGCAGGATAACAGAAAAGATACTGCAAATGGAACTGGTGTCACTGATTACTATTCTTCCTCCTTCCAGCCTGATCACCAGCAATTTCAGATGCATCCTAAGCAGATATACTGGTGATGCTTAAGTACTGTGTGGCTGGAGAACTTAACAACAAGGAGGAAAACACAGATTCAGGGGTTTACAGGAATTACTGAAGTCTGAAAACACCCGACTACCTCAATTCTTAAGTGACCAATTATTTTCTAAGTTGAGAAAGGTGGAAAGCAAGTTACAGCCTTTTAGAGGAACTTTGAACACAAAAAATCCTGTAAAACTTATTTTTCAGCCATAACATAATGGCGGAAGTAGCTTTCCCTACATTTTACTGCTGCTTTTTACCATGTTCTTAACTCCAAAGAATTCTGAACTTAAAAACAATGGAAAAACCTATTCTTTATCCCAAACCACTAGCATTTTTTCCACTACCAGCTGTCTGGTTCAAAATATAGCAAGAGATGGGGCTTGGCCAATTAGTAGTTTAGAAGTTACCACATTAAAAGGCATTATTGGCTCAGGTCATCACAGATCTTTATTGCTGAAGTAATTACTCAAGTTTCTTTACTTTCTATTGCTCTGTCTCTGAAGAGAATAATAATCTAAAGATTAATTGCCTGGAAGCAAAGACTCTTCACTTAAATCACACAAACTTTAAATAGATCTCCAGCACTACTACTTGCCCTCACATGGACTTGCTTTCTAAATTAGATTCTTCAATTAGAGAATAGGCTGCTCAAGAACAGAAACAAGAAAATATTTCAAAGCTTTTCTTGGGGAAAAAGACTATATATGGCAGATGCACAACTGTGAATATTAAGCAGCCTAAGCAATGAGCTACAACAAAGCAAAACTTGCATCCCAGCTGAATTGAATACTCACAGTAGAAAGAGTCCTTAATAAAACCAATTTGTTAGAACAACCAGTCTTTTATTGGTCTCTATTAAGTTGTGCTTACTAAAAAATAAGTTCTAGAAAGAAAGGAGCTGTTGTCCTATTAGTTCAACTAGTGATAAAAGTCACAGTATGACTTTGTGAAGCAGATAACTGCATCATTAATTCACTACAGACACCTCATACTCATAAAAAGAATCTGTGCAGAAAGTTCTTATTTATAAGATCAGATATTTATTCTTTAATAAATATGTTCACCATAATGGGAAACTACATGCTGTAGCACTGACCAAAAATAAAGCTTAGTTGGTACCTGGATTTGATGGCATTTTTCTCCTTTGCCCAATCCTACAGTATCAACACTGTGGGAACAGGCTTAGGTCTCCACAAAGATAGGACACTTTGGTCACAGAATTTTTAAAAAGCTTATGAAAAGAGGGGGAAATGAACAGACAAGTTCTAAGCATGCTCACAAGTACCCATGAGCTAGCAGATGGGATGGAAAAAGGGATCTTACTGTCTAGCCAAACCAATGTGCAAATCTACTGCAATGCAGCCTTCACAAACCTGACCAAAGAACAATTTTAGTGTCTCCATTCAAAGGATCTCCCCTTTCTCTTCTGCTTAGATGCAATTAGATCCCCAAAGGTTAACATACCTAACCCAGATGGGATACTTCTCATTAATGAGATTTCTAAGGGGCTTTCGAGCAACAAAAAGTTGCTCAAAAGGGGAAGAATAGCAAATGGAAAAGAGCATCATATCATTCAACTGAGATTAGATTTCACCAAAACCAAAGTTTGTGTTGGTTTATTTTAGTTTTGTAATTGGTATGTTCTGCCTTGAGTGTTATTTAGTGAAACACATCTCATACAAGAGGTTGTTTCTTTCTTCTAAGGCATTCCTGGATTGGTAGTAGGATTACTTTATGGAGTTGTATCATGACTTCTCAAGAGCAACAAAATCCTTCTGTGAAGAGCAGCATTACCCTTCCTAAACTGAAAGATTAACCTCTGATCAGAAAACTGAGCCCAACATGAACAAATTTGATTTTCCATAAGTACTGCCTACTCTGAAGGATTCAATCTTTCTTGGTCTTCTGCACCAGGTTCTTAAGTGTAACACACAAACTTGAAGCATTACAGAAGTTCAGATGACCTACAAGTAAATACATGGAGGTAACACTCTTGACACTTTAGGTACACGTCTGGAAGACAAAGCTCTGACCACTACTAAGGTGAGGACTACAGAGGTCACATTAAAAAAGATCACTAAAGGGGTAAGATCCCTCAATTGATTTCAGCAGATAATGTAGGCATAAAACTACAAGACTGCACAGAGAGCCAAGATAAGTTCCTGATCTCTTGAATGGTACTACTTTGAATGCCTGCCAGAGTACCTCATCCTGTCTCAGGACATGTTTTTGGAAACCACAAAAGACTATCAGATGCAGGTTTATCCTCCTGGGACATTTCCATTTTAAAACATGCTCTGTAACCAGTTTCAACTTCCTGATTAGGAACTTACTACCCAGAAGGAAGATGTCTACTCCTTACAGCCCTGATTACTGAGAACTCTAATTTACTTTAATAATGGAAAAAAGAAAGTATGGAAGATACCCAGAAACTTAAGTGTTACTCATGAACTTCTGCCTAGACAGAAACAGTGAAACACTGCAGTCATATGACAGATGAAGAACTGAAGCTATCTTGAAATCCAGACTTCTTTTCCTGGCACAGGATGAGAACAAAATAAAATCCTCCACTCTTCTGCAGAATGTATCTCACATTACAAAAGGACCCAGGACCTCATCACCAAGAGAATATTTACTTGCCAAAAACTCATTATTAACTAGGTCTGGCCATAAGAGGTTATTTTCAATTCCATTAATAACTCAAGGCTTAAGATACCTGATAAACTTCTCAGTTAAGAATGGTTACCATTTCAGAGCTTGTCATTTCCAAGACAGTATGCTTTCTTAAAAGCTGAAGTCACCTAAGATCAACTCATGACCTCAGATCTCTTTAAGTTTGGCTCAAAGCTAAAGGAGTCTAACTATCCTAAAGTCAATATTCTCAAATAATAACTTAAACAATAGAATGCCAGTTTCCTGATAATGTAATGTATTTGGGTTTTCAACCCCTGTCTCTAAGAATGAACTACACAAGTCTTGGCAAAAAGATCCTTATTGTTTCCACTCTCAAGATTTCTTCCACTACTTAAACGTTTTTTTCTCTTTCCCATACTATTCAGGAGCTGGAAGCTGTGAGAGAACAATGACCATTTCAGTAAAAATTATGTTCCATATTTGAAAGCAAAGAACTGAAAATTGTTTATAGTTAACACTTTACACTGTACATTTTCAAGTATTCCTCTCCGTTCCTACAATTACAGTGATTTAAAAGATGACTACTGCCAGTCTGACTCCTTCTACCTCTTTTCCCATTCTGGCATTCTCCATTACACCTGCATTAGTATCTGACATTATTATGAACTAATCCACAGAGGCGAACCACAGAAGCAGTAATCCCCTTCTTACTAGTTTTACTTTCTGAATCAGCTCACCACAGGATTAGGTGAACACCAGCACAGAAAAGCTGGAGCAGCTAATGAAAGGAAATTTGGCTACAAATACATCCTCTTACTGAACTGGCTTAGTGAAGTGTAAAACCACACTCCTTTGAACAAAGCCACACCAAGAACTTCAGATATTTCATAGTTTGGGGCCATGTGCAGGAGAAGAACGTCCATGCATGCTCTCACTTGAATGGTTTTAGCTCCAGTATACTTAACTCTGCTGGATAAAACACCGTGCTTCCAAGGTGACTTTATGATCAACCCCTGCCCTCATTCCATCTCTTCCATATTGTGTGCCATTTTCCTTCTTGGTAGGTGGAGCCATAACTTCAACTATGGTGTAAATAAAGTAGAATTGAGACAACCAAAATTTCTATTTCTATGGAAGGTCACAAGATAATCTGCATCAATACAGTTGCTCCACTTCCACTGGCCAGCCTATAAACAATACAAGTCTTGAGTTAAGGTGAAATTGGTTGGCTGTTCAGCCTTTCATTGCAAAAAGAAATTGGTCATTGTGATTACACAAGGGGAAAACTGAAAGAATATAGGACACACAAACAAACTGAAAAATATGCATCCTCTAAAAGCATTCATGTTTGTTTTACAGAAAGACAACTGAAAACATTATCTAATTAGTATCTACCAGATTAAATACAAGTACAGTACCCTTTCAACCACACCTCATTATATCCTGAGAGGCCTGACTGCAAGCTTTTTCCATGTCACAGAAGCCGTCTTAAATAAAAAAGGTCCCAAGAGTGTGTCATTTAGAACTTCCTTTGTTGCCCCAACACTTTGATTTCACAGGCTTTCAACTGGTCTGTATTGTTGACAATATAAAAATATTTCCCGTTTGATTCTCAAGTTATGCACTAAATTACAGGACTCATTATGAAAGCTGAACATGCACTAAAGTCGGCCGCCGGGAAGGAGCCTGAGTATCAGGCCAGGATAGCCGGGACTGCCCCAGAGAGGTACTCTCCTCAGAGAATGCCTTCCAGGGAGCCAGCGGCTTTCCCTCGGCTAGCCTGGGGGTGCCTTTTTGCAGGGTTTTAGCCACAGCGGGCTATAGTGATTTCAGCTCTGGTCCTGCAAGGCAACCCCCTCACAGCCGGCACAGGGAGAGAGAGAGATGAGGGACTCGTATAGCCGCGTTCCACAGGGGGTAACTTTATTGCAAAGCACCCAGCGAAGGGGAGCCAGTGGAGAAATCCCCGAAGTCTGGGGGAAGATACAGGGGTTTTTGTAGGGGTACAGCAGTGGGTGTGAGGGGTTACAAGCCAATGGGGTCTTACAAATCTACATAAAATCTCCCAAAGAATTGTGGGCCTCTTTTTCCTCGCCGTAAGGAAAATGTTGCCTTCTTATCTAGGGGGTCTGGATCTTTGCTATTGTGCAATGCTCTTTATCTCTTCAGGAGGCCTGCTTCCTCATCTCAGGGGCCTCCCTCCACGGCAGCGCCGCGGCGGGCCTGCCAGATCCCACAATGCACCATACTAGACTATAAATACTGAATTTAAGTTTTCTTCCATCCTAAAATGACTTAGGTACCTCTGTGGGGTTTTTTTCGTGGGAGGGAATGTTAAGATGTGGCAAGATTACAACTTGGACTTTGGCACCAGAAACTACTCTGAAGTTGAGTCTTCCAAAATTATGTGCTTATCTCCTTACTTCACTGACCTCACAGCAGAAAAATCCCACTTTACTTGCTGAATTACGAATTCCCTCTGTATCCTCTGCTGCTTAGAACAACTGATTGAATAAAATTACTTTAGAATTTTGTATTCAAAACTGTGCCTCCTACAACTTTGCAGAAATTTACTTCAAGTGGATATGGAGAAGAGACTGCTCAAGGAACTGATACAGAAGAACCAAAGAAGAGTATGAGACAGTATAAAACACCGCACCATCTAAGATACAGATTAAAAACCTCAAAAACAAATGTGAGGCCATACAGTGAAAGAGGAAAATAGGCAAAAGCAGCACTGCAAAAATTTGTTCCCTTCTGGTGGTCCACAAGAAGTGTTAGTAATCTGCATAGCAAGAACAAGAAAAAAGAATGCAGTTTTAAAGGATTTGGGGACTTAAACTCTTAAATGCCCCAAATCAAATGTCAATTAAATACTTCTCCCCAGTAACACCAGGTTGTCCTCCACATAGGGTTGCTGCTGCTTTATTTGAGACAATCTGTCTTCAAGTCAGCACTTATATCTCTCTGAAGACTAAACATTAAGTGGCTTTTTAAGAATTTGCCTCTACTTGTTCAGGAAGGGGAGAAGCTTAAGACAAAACCTGCATTATTCTACACAGAGATGATCAACTATTCATACATATTTGAACAGTTACTTTGGTTACAACATGAGAACATTGCATATAGAAAGAAGACAGAAAAGCAGCTCCTGCTCTCAGGCTGAGAATTTTATTAGGCAACCTCCTTTTGCCCCTACTCCTTATACAAACAATTTCAAAAACAACTCACCAAATTAATCATTTATTAAGATGGATTTAAAAAGACTACAGGAAGAGCTGTTACATATTCTGAACTCTCTGTCCCTCTACTGCAGATAAGCATGCCTTTTGCCTGCATATTTAATCACTTTAAAAAAGCACATTTATCCAGACAAGGTATGTCATATATTCTGTTACCTGTCTCTGTGAATATGGAGCACAATAGTTCCTGCTAATAAACTGAAATTTAGTCTGGCTAATAGGAAGGAAAGTGAGATAGCTGATAACTTCATTAAGCATGTAGAGTTCAAGTACTAAGCCTCAATTACTGCAAAGCAAGTAACAGTTCCAAAAATAAGTGTGGCTCTTGTATGCATTCAGCAGAACTATAAGAATAATGAGTCTTATTCTTATCAGTCATATTTATAGATTAGTCTCAGAATGTAAGCATCCAGTCAAGGTACTGAATACATAATATTTCAATACAGTGAAAAGACACATTCACAAAACACTGAAACTCAGCATATTCTCTAGCTGATGGCTGAACAGTGGGCAGATCAAGCACTGACATCCTGATGAAAGGGTTTTATAACCCTGCAAGGGTTAGAGTTAAAATTTCAAAAACAGTCTGAAAGAAGATATTGTAAATGGTAAAAAGTTAAAGAGGCAAGGATTGTGTCATCTCTAAAGCTAGACTACAGGGTACCTTGTTCACAGAAACTTCAACTACTTTGGAGTGAGACTGCATGGTCTTGAGAACTCAGAAGTCTTCACAAAATTACCTCATCATAGAAGCCCACACAACATTATCACCAGAAACACTGAGAAGGTATATGACATGTGGTAGAACCAAACTTGTAGCAGACAACTTGGAGTTTCTGTGATGGACTGGATATGACATTATATATCCATAAGGTAACAGAAAAGAGCTTTAAAGAACGTCCTATGAGCCATTTTATCGGCTACTCACATGCAGGCATTGCTGTCACATAAAATGTTAAGCTTTATTTGGCATCCCATCATCAAAACTGCAGAGCATACTTAGCACCAGAAATCAAACCAGACCAAAATAAGACTGCAAAAACATAATACCTATGATTATTTCTTACTTGGCAGAGACTGTGCATCAAGTAGTAGATATTCTCTAGCACTACTCTAGGACTTCCTGAGCTAATGAAAAGATTTTTTCCACTATGCTTAAGCAACAAGAAATCCTGGTCACCAGTTATAGAGTGCAGGTCCAGAATGAAAAAAAGAAAGCACTCAGAAAAAAAGAAAAAGCAAGCAGGCAACACAAATAGCATTTTCAAGAGGAATTTGGTCACTGCTTAGATTTTGAGACTGACATGGGTGAACAAAGCTCATGCCATCTGGTTTCAGATTCTCATAGCAATCACTTAACTCAGTGTGAAGGTGAGATTTTTTTAATGCCAGAGGCTTCATTTCTGTTGTGTAACAGTTTGATTCTTGCTTCCATACAGTAAAAATTCACAGACTTTGCCCTGTCCTTGATGGCAAAGACATTTATAAAGTATCTTCCATTATTCACTAACATTTGTTGGATCATGTGGAAATGAATTGTATTGTTCAACTTACCTGTTTGCAGGAGTGAGGAATATACACGGCATTTTTTCAGGGCAGCACAGAGTATTTGAAATCAGCAGAAAGGTTCATTGAGAGAAGACTTACTACATAGATCAGTTTGATAATTGACATAATTGAGAAAAATATATGAACAGTCTAATATGTTTTGATAACCAGGTTCCTTGTGCCCATAAGGTTTTTTAACACGTGTTCTTTAGCTTGCTCCTAATCACTAACACATTCTTCACAGAGCCGAAGTAACAAGGCAGGAATTTTAATACTCAGCATCTTGAGAAGAACTGTATTAGACACACTGGTGAGTGAGTCAGAGCTCTGTATTGGCATGTGCAGTAAGACAACCCCATAAACTGAACAGCTCTCCCACTAATAGTTACAGTGATATCCAAAGACAGGCTTCTCTTGCACAAGGTCTTTGATCCAAAATTTACTGGCTCTTTGAAAAGCTGTCCTTTGCAATTAAGATTTTGCAGTTGGCTAAGACACGTACTAAAGACAGCATGGCTAGAATTTCATTGGCCAGAGAGTGCTAGACTAAGGCATTTTGTAAATAGCTTTGTCACTTTGGGAAATCCATAAAAGGATACCTTTTGTTCAAATCATGATTTGGTCTCATTAGATCCAGTTCTTAATTTTGGGCTGTGTATACAGTGGCCCAGAAGTGTGTTCTCCTGCAAGCTAATCCTAGATGTGCAAAGATGAAAGCAAACATCCTCCTGAGTTTCAGATGGTATGCTGAGAAAAAGCACATAAATCTAAAATACATGGGGAAAGAGAAGACTGTCCTTGAAGGAAGCAGTTCTCCTGTTTCTCAGTGGTACCCAAGTTCTCATCTTCAAAAGGTTGCCACCACTATGGAGAGCTCAGGGTAGTAACTGTAGGCTCTTATATCCCTACACTTCCATTTTTCTGAGCATATACAGCCATTGAGAGGCTGGCTTCTAAATGTTACCTCTGATTTATGCCAACCCAATCTCAAGAAAAACATGCTCCTTGTTATTGTTCTGAGACCTGTTCTGCTGCCGGAATAAATCTATAATCATTGCTTTAGCTGACAGACCCGTAAGTCCAAGACACCAGAACCCTTATCTATTCAGCTACTGAGTCATATTTACAGATTATTAATGCAAAACCTGTAATGCTGTCAGAACCCCAAGGAAGCAAATCTTTAAAAACCATAGAGCATGCTGTATTGCAACCAAGTACCAAATTATAGGGTTTAACAGAAATTCTAGGATCCCTTTGAGCAATACTGCACTGCTCTGATAATGCCTGCACACTCAATATACACTGCCAATATTGTTTCCAAGACGTGTTGACAAATATATGCAAGACCTCCAGACTTATCACCAGTGAACAGTGATGTGATGACTTCAGAATACAACTACTTCTGTGCTGGAGTGGCTGGCTGGAGAGGGGCAGAGTGACAAAGTAATCTCACAAGTTTCCAAGCCTCTTCCCTCTTCCTCAACACAAGTAAACTGACTTCTATTATATTAGTAGGTAGAACTCAGAAAGGACCAGATGCAGTTGACCACTACTGAAGCCAGGAGAAACCTTAAGGACTGGACCTGGACCAGAAGCTCAGAGAGTATGCACAGAGAAGAGTTCAGCTGATGAAGACTACTTTTACTTCATCCCAGAGACCCCTGCCCACGACCACCAAGAGGCACTGTGCACAAGTAATGACTTTTGAGCTCATTTTAATCCAAAGCAGAGATAGGCTATGAATATGTAGAGGCATGTCGGGGAATCTAATGCACATGTAACTCAATATATGCCATGCTGGGACACTGTTGCTGGCATGCATGCCTTTTGAAGGACTGATCCTACATGCACCCCGTGTCGAAATAAAACATACCTACTTTTAGAACTTTAACACTTGTAAGGGTCTTTGCGCACATCAGTATTACCAGTGAAACTTTAGCAGTAAATGGAAAAGCAAATACACTATCTAGTCCCTCCAACTTAACAGATAGGATCTGGCACCTCATAAACAGCAAAAGATATTCTGCAGTCATGAAAAACACACCTCCTGAAACAGTGTCTTAATGCAGACTTTGTGCTTAAGATTAATAGCAACATAGGGAATAATATCTTGCTATTAAAATAAAACCTTAATTATTGGGAAGAGGTCAGCAAGCCATAACTCTATGGTCTCCTTGTCTCCTACATTTTCTTTATAATCTGTACCTTGCTTTCAGGCTCCCACTATCAGAAAAGTTCAGATGATTTAACTTTAAATAAAAACAGAATCCTTCCCAAAGAACAATCCTTCCACAAGATCAGAGGCAACACTACATGTAACTCTAAAGTGATGAGATGCACTATATTCATAATTACCTTCTTCTGAAGCTGATAGCAAAGCTCACGACATCATGCCTATTAATACTCCACCAGAAGTTTTGGCATGAATACCAAGTTGTCACACATGCCAGATGTTCCTCTGCTGCAACCTGGGCACAGCATTATGCCAGATCATGGCATGGATCACCTGACTACGGCAGAATAGACTTCTCTTCCTGAATCAGGTGCAGCTCAGGACTGCTCAGCCAGAACTTACTCCTCCTCTCACACTCGAGTAGGATGAACTCATCAGTCATTTGTCAGAAACTGCCATTCCATTCCAAATGAAGATAACATGCTATCAGTCTGCTAAGGACATATGAACTAGCCTTTCCTCATACAGACATGGCTTTTTACTTTGTTAGAAAACATAGCATTTCCTTTTACTTTGTGAATGCCCAAGATGATTTCAGTTCTATCTTGTTGAGAGCTTCCTTTTCACTTTTCATTTCTCTGGCATCAGGCAACAAAGTTTGACCTTTAACATCAGGCTAAACAGGACTAAGGGGAGTTCATAATGATTCACCACACAATATTGTGTACTCTCAACGTAGTAAGAAATTATTTTTGCATTTTTTCATAAAATTTGTTACAGCAAAATCTTTTCCACTGATATACTTAAACCACGAGCATGGCTAATAGTATCACTGGCAAGTATCATGCTGTTCTTTGTTCATTAGCCAGATGGTACAACTAAAACATTTGTCCTGTTTATTGAAGGTGGCATAAAAAGGCAATTCACCACCAAAAAACCAATAGTGTAAAGTAATTACAGAAAGCAACCAGAACATATAAAGGCAGTGCTTGTCCCTCAAAAGTTACTAAATTTTTATTGAATACAATTCCCAATTTTAAATTCTGTATTTGACTAGTTTTTGAAAGCAGTCAAGAATCAAGTATTTGGACCTCTTTTGGCATCATCCAGTTATTCACTATCATAGTTGAGTGCATATTACATCTTGTTCCATCAATGCCTCTACCTATGACAAAATGCTTCAGAAGATTTACAAAGAGCTGCTCATGCCTTGTAATGCTGTGCTTTATAATCTGCATTGGCCAATTCTACACTGATTTAACTTTATAACAAAACAAAACCACCTAGAAGAACCTTAGAGTCTGGGAACATACCTCAAGAGACTGCAACCTCCTCTTCCAGGAAGTTATAATAAAGCCCAGCAATTTCATTCAAAGAAGGAAGTTGACAAGATGACTTTATGCAAGTGCCCTGTCACCATTAAAACATGAACTGACTGCTTGGCTGAAAATAATGAGTATTTTTCACCTTCACAGCACAATATAATGTTCATGCTCAATTTCAGGTATGGTGAACAAGGATCAGAATTTGACAATGGAAGATTTTGCTTAATGGGAAGATATATGAAGACATTTCTACTCTTCTACTTAATTAGCTACTGTTAAATTGGGTTGTTATATTTCATTACATCTAACTACTACCACAAAGGGTACCAAAGATTTAGGATGGAAATAACACCCATTTAATTTAATTTAAAAAATATTTAATTTCACTAATTTTTCTGAACAGGGAACATTACTGATTTGCTGTAGCAGTTTAGGGATAATATCACATTAACTGCTATTGTATCCATTAAGGCTTTGAAGATAAACTCTGCTACATACTACTTTAACCCATTAAAAGAAAAAGCTTACAATGTCACTGCTGGAGAGCGATGACACAGAAGAGGCAGATGAACCAGAGGATAACTGTTGTGTAGTGGCCAATGACAACGGCAAGTGTTGATTGTAAGATGGTTCAGAGTCTCTGTTTTGCTGCTGTTCTCCATTGCAGAGAGCTATATGGTCTCTTATTTTCAACCTATTATCTGTTAATAGAAAACATAAGTATCATTTGAGAGCACAGAATACAAACATACGGGCCTTGAAGTCTAAGAAGAGCTGCAGTTTAACAAGCTAATTGAAAAACAAGCTCAGAGAAAACTAATCTTGGGTTAGAAAGTTACAAGTTCCTTTTATTTTTTTTCCTGTATATCTGAGTGATTAATTTCAAGGCATGAGTATTTTGAATTACATCAAATTCAAGAAAAAATTTTAAGTTGGTTTCCTGCTATACCTACCAAGTTCAGGTGATAAATTAATTTTGCTCCCCCACTTCTTTTTAATCCAGGCCCTGTAGTCAATCACTTCTTGCGTCACTTTGATGATTCTACCTAATGTGCTAAAAAAATTTTTCAATTAAGTATTAAACAAAGACTGTTGGTTACATATTTGCAAGCATTTTAACAAGCTACCAAATTATGCTAAAAGTCAGTTTAAGACATCCCTAACCAAAGAATCTTTTTGAACCTCCTTTTTTTTTAGCACACCATTTAATCCATTGAAGCACCACTTATATTCATATTATTTTTCTTCTACCATATTAACATGCAAGCAGTGACACACAGGTAAGACTTTTACTCTGTATTTCTAAATGGAGTGCATATTAACTATAAAGAATGTACATGCTGATAACAGGGTACTTGATAAATGCAATTTATGGTTCTTGCATTTCTCCATACAGAAAGTTTTTCCACAGAGTCTGGATTATAAACAGGTATGGGATGCACAGAAGACACAAACATCCCAGCACCATGACTGACTGTCTGGAGAGAGACCTTCACTAATCCTTGCTTCCGGATTTACAAAACAATTTACAAGGTGTTAAGGCCCCCACAATTATAAAGGAAGTACCATGGATCATGAGATAGTGCAAAAAGAAACAGACTGGCTCCAAAACAAATTAGAATTTTAATAAATTCATAACAGTAAGAGGCTCAGAGAAAAAGCTTACCTGGTCCTGCTGAACAGTGACCAGTTATCAACAAAGTAGTGTTTTTCCAACACACTTTCCCAACATTCAGCTATTTGAATCATACTTCTTGAGCATGAGTTAGCTGTCTTCTTGTTTGAGAGATAAATTTTCAAGCTTTCTTTTCATCAGAGACTAATCACTGAAACACTAACTATAAACTCCATGCTCAAGATATATGAAGAAATGACTATTGTACATTGTCAATAGTCATTGTATTGCATCACAAAGGTACATTGTACCTGTACTGCAATTTTCTTTTGGTTTAAGCGTACAATGGGAAGGTAGGACATACAAACCCCTAATATAATTAGCCTACCTTTACTAGGTTTCCTAGTAACACCTGAAGTAGCAATAATTCTACTGCCCTAGGGATTACTATTTCATGCAATACCAAATACCACATGTTCATGTTAGTCTTCCAACTTTAAAGACATGTTACTGTTAGTACTGAAAAAGTCAGTCCAGCACTTTAAGCAAACATTGAACCAAATAATATCATCTAAATTACAAGTCCAATAGCTGCAGATGGGACACCAGGACATCCACCATTCTATTTATATAACGTAGATAAAATGATGCATGCTGGAAAACAAAATCTTGAATTTTACATGCAGAATTAAAAGTGTGGTTGTCAGCACTTAGAAATTAAAGATCTGGGTTATAATAGGTGATTCTTTGGGAACATTCAATAGCTACGCAGAGCACACTAAGAAAAGAACAAATAAACCAGAGGATCACATTTTGTTAATGTAGGTATGCTCCCATGATGTAGCAGCATTTTAAACAATCAATGCAGTTCTGGTTTCTCAGTCTCAAAAATTAAGCCAAGCAAGAGGAGACAGAATGAAGATGGGGATGACCAAAACTGCAGGGATTCAGCTGTGGCCCTTGCAATTCCCAAGACAAGAATGCCAGTATGACACTCAAACATGCATCAGGGCTGGGTCTCTTCAGCACCAGGACAGGGAAGGAAATCTTGCAGTTAAAAAGTTTCATCTGAGAATGCCTTCAGAAAGAGTTGAGCTTTTACTCCAGGATAATGCATAAATTTCACAACTACCACCAGCTGTGGTCTTAGAACCAGAAAGTGAACACAGGCTGAGTAACATAAGCTATTACATATAAGGAGCTTGTCAAGCCTGATGCTTCTTGAAGTACTTTCCTGGAAGTAAATCAAGAGTCATGATTTCATACACCAGAAGCAAAATGATCAATACAGGTTGGTATTTTTATTAGACTGGGTGAGAGGTACTAAAAATGCCTGCTATCAAATAGGCCTAATGGGTGAAGCGACTGCTACACCAACAATTGTGGCAGAGTTGCAACACAGAATGGAGGAATATGTTCTTTCACCAGTTCCTTTCAAAGAGCACGGAAATCAAAGCCCTAAACTTTCTTTTCTGGTATAAAGGTAGAAAAAAGGAAATTCACTAAGTTATAATGTCAGGAGTTCAAAAGCAGATCCATGCTAAATTGCTTGTGCAGAAAAATTTAAAACATTCATTGTGAGAAATCAGAAACTGAAAGGTGATTACGGTTATACTGACAAATACTTAATATAATAACAAAGACAAAGGAAGCAAGTGTGGTCAAACCAGACAAAAGAACACCATTTCCTATGTATGGAACTCAGGTATATCCATGGGTTCAAAGAACAATTTTTTAAAACAAGTATTTGAAAATTGTGCTTAAATCTGTTTTCAACGCAGACCAGACTTAGGAACAAAAAACCTATTAATCTACCCTGCCTTTATTATAAGAAAATTTCATGCATTTGGGGCTTTTATTTTGACTGAGGCCAAAATTTCTACCAATGTCTGAGACAAACAATTCTTCAAAGGTGCTTGTTTGGAAGACATGAAAAAATACAGTTAACTGGTTAGTAAAATTAGACAGCTCTCCCTTTAAGTTAAGACAGCTGCCCTTTAAGTTTTTTCCCTTAAAATTATCATATAGTAAGACCTGGAGCAAGCTATTTACAGGTTTAGCTTATTTTATAGTATGAACTCAGAAGCTCCTCCTTTTACATGCTGCAAGACCTTGGTTCACAGGGGACACTTTCTAACTCTCATTACAGCACAATTACTAGGCAAATCAATCTTAAAATCACTCTTAAAAGGATCAGAGTAATGAAATCACATTCCGCAAAATCAAATACGGAAAGCTACAGCCAAGCTCCACACGAACAGGTAACAAGTGAAAGCATAAGAGGAAATGGCCTCAGGCTGCACCACAAAAGGTTTAGAAGATTTAGAATATTAGGAAAAATTTCATCAGCTAACATCCAAGGAAGCGATGAAGTTACTGTCCCTGGGTGTATTTGAAAGCCATGTAAATAAGGCACTGAGGGACATGGTTTAGTGGTGAACACAGCAGTGGCTGGGTTAAACTGAACCAAATTATCTTGGAGGTCTTTTCCAACCTAAATGATTCTATGAAAATATCATTCCTCACAGACTACAGAACTGAGCTCATTTAAGATGGCACAGTCTTTCCCAGAGACAGGCTAGGGGCAAAACCATATGAAAGTTGTTCACAGCGCATAATGACACCAATTCTTAAGCAGGAGATATCCTGTCCATAACTGTATTTCACAGCTAGACTCATGTCTCTGTGGCCCTAAATATTTAGAAATCAATCATTATTTTCAACCACCTTGGCTGAAGACACAAGACCAAACTTTACCTTGCATGTTCAAGTTGTTCAAGTTCAAAAGGGATCAGTCTCTTTATTTTCCTAAAAGAAAACTTCTTTTTCAAGATGACAGGAAGCTGTTTGCTCTAATAAAATCAACCAAACTGTCAATCAAGCTCTCCTGAGCTGTTCTTGGAAGGGGATAGATGAGATTGACTGGGGACAAACTCATGTTAAGGTAATTTCTGTAGCTGTAAGAATTACCTTCAGGATGATGCAGCTGATTACTGTTTTCACTGAGAAGAAAGCTTTTCCACAACAGAAGAAAGCTTTAAATTCTAACTACACCTCAGATGTTCTGTTTGGAAGCCTAAATGAAAATGGTAGTAAGAGTGATGTGAATCTACTCATTATTATGTGGGACTTGCTACTACAGAACATGAAGAAGAAAAAGGCCTATGCTACTAAAGGACTAAAATCTGACTCTTTTTTCCACCACTGGGAACATCAGAAGTAGCAGCTGCCTAGAAAGCTTTAAATTAACAGAGGTGCTTGGTCATTTGTGTTGGACTGACCCTGAGAAAGAACCACAACAATGACCAAGAAACATGTGAAATCTACTGAGAGTGTAATCTATGAAATAGAACTCTGTAAACAGAAACCTTCCCTGGAAAGAGGAAATATGAATTCACACCCATGAGATAGTTCAAGCACAAACCACCCCACTTAAGAAAACACAAGCCCCAATAAGAACAAAACTGAATAAACTCAGCCTGGGGAGTTCAGTCTCCTGCAATTTCCTATCCTTTTAAGTACTCGTCATTTAGTCTCAGTTCCTCTAGTAGAATGTCATGTAGTCAGTCCCTGGTCTTAAATGGAGCCCATTGTTTATAGTTACAGTTATGCTATAGTTTAACCTACCTACTAACAAGTCTAGAAAAGGGAAAAACCAGATCAGGACAAAGAGCTCCCACATGGCCAGGCTTTAGGTCAGGCCACCAGAAAGGCCTTTATACAGAGCATGGACCACTCTGCCTTACAGCAGGCACAGGGATCCACAGACATACCTGGATTACCCAAGCACACCAAGTTTAACTGAGACCAAACATGGACTGTTGATTTCTGCAACAAACTTTTTACTGAACAGCTCATCAGCCAGTTACAAGTCCTTTGGCACTGATAAAACTGGTGCTAGGGGAACTATTTGTACACAGAACTTTGTTGAACGCTGTTCCTCTTGCAAGCCAGTGGCATGATGGGTTCTGAGATTCAGACGTCACTGGCACAGACAGCCCAGAATTCACCGACAGGTCAGACATGACACCTGAACACTGCTGCTGGGACTGCTCCATAGGTTTGCAGTTGTGACAAAATTCAAACATTTCCCCAGATACAGTACCAAGTACAAGTCCACAGAAAGTGCATGGGTTGATGACACCCGACACTCCCATTAAGTGCTTTACAAATATACTTTTTGATATCTGTAGGAAATACAGATACCTCATAAGACAATGACTGTATCCTTCAGAGAAAAACAGAGAGGTTAATGGAGGCCAAGACCCAAGACAAGCAAACTTCAGGAATCCCTAAGTTAGTCTATCTTCTGCTTAGGTAAGAATAAAGTTTCATTCAGTACCAAGAATTGTCAGCCAATACACATTTAACAATGACCTTTAGTATCTTAAACCAGTAGTCTCAAATGTCAATGTGCAAAACTCTGTACCACTCCTTCTGTACCTCCAATCACAGTGCAGTCTCAGCCTTGGTGAATTTAATACCACTGAAAACCTAAAGGATTTACAGGCACTATTCAAGTACTGTCAGTTTTAAACTCACAAGGGAAAGACTGCGTCCACTTTGATGTAAACTTACTAGAGGAAAACTATTTCACCTTCCAATGACATTAATGCTGGAAGTTTACATCATAACTAGAGTTTGCAATTGTATCAAGATGGTTTATATGACATGTTACAGCCATCCTTCCCCGTGATTAGCTGGGTAGCTCAAAGCCATTGGGATTTTAGGGAAGTCTTGGGGAAGAGACATCCTCTGATCTAGCCCAAATTCACACCAAGGCTTAGAACAAAAGGTGCTAGAGCAGAAACATGAATGGAAATACCACATGGCTGCCAAGCCTTCATTGTCTTTCTCCTCTCCCTTTCAAAAAACAGAAATTGTAAAGGTGAGAGCTCAGAAAGTACTGGTTGTGTTTCTATGAAAGACACTAAGAACTGCATTAAAAATGGCATGTCTAGAAGTATGCTACTTTTAATGGCAGTTCTGGCATTATGACCAAACTTAATTGATTCTATTAATTTTTTTTATATATAGTACTTTTAATTCTTTTGTTAATTCTTAAATACATATCAAATCTTTTAAAACAGCTTATGGGGGCATGTATTAAAGAACCAGGGAAATTCTTGATTTTCTAATTGTCTAAACAAACAATTTGATCAAACACATTTCTTTCTGTCATAATACAGACACACATCATACTAAACATTAAACCAGCAAACCCTCACTCATTTGAAATACTTTAAACAGAATGCTTGAGAAAAGACCAATTATCTTCTGGCTCCCTTCCACACTAACAGAGTCTCATATTGGACTCATGCTGGGTTTTATCATACTCTCTCCATTTCAATGCTACACATTGAGGCATTGCACTCTCATATCCCTGAGCAGCTTAAGTTTCTGTGCAGATTTCAATACAACCACAGTTAAACAATAAATAACAACAGACCCTTTATGAATCTAGACCCAAACGTTCCTAACTGATTACACAGACAAATGGATATTGAAAAAAGGAACCAATTACCTCTCAGAATCTCTGTTTGGATATGATCTTGCAAGTGGTGATACTGCATGGCTAAGAACAATGTAGGCATAATCAAAAACTTGCTTCACTTGCATGGCACCGTAAGAACTTCTGCCAACGTCGTTTCCTGAAATAATGTGACAGTCATCAGATCCTCTTTTTTTAATATCAGTTACCAAAAAATGATTCATACTTAAAGCTCAGAAGCCTTAACATTACAGCTGACTCTGTTCAAACCAGTTATCCCAACCTAGCCACATCAGGAACACCTAAGTGTGCCTACCTCAACAAAAGAAGTTGACCTTAGGAATAACACTTAACATTATGCATTCAATTTACCACTTTTAAAATATTCACATAGAGTGCTTGAAAGAAACAGAGCACACAGATCAGCTTAAAGCTCTTAGAGCTGTCTTCAAGAGGGAACATACCAAGCTTAAAGCATCATGTCTCACTTACCAGGAGAGTTCCTGCAGGCCAAATCCAGTTTAAAATTTCACTTGTGTAACCACATTATCTTCATTAGGTCAAACAGACTCACATCAAACCCTATTTAGCCTTATCAAAACGACAGATTAATAAACCAGTACATACAGATAATTATCTCCACAGGATGAGCCAGTTTCTCAAAAGTCTATCACAGAAAATTCCGGAAGCTTTCACAGCATTGTTTTTTGATCGAGTTTGTGGCACTCTCAACTGCCCTTTTTTAGGCATGAGTGACATTTTAACTGGAACTCTTTCCAAATCTAGTGCTATGTGAGGAACTGCAGAAGTTAGAAACATGCTACACCTCCTGTATCAGTGACAATGTACAAGAACAGATCTCCCATCTGATACCTAGAATGATCTTGCTGTTACTAGCAAAAGGAATTTGGGGGCCTTCTGTAGATAGCACCAGACAACAAAATTCACTGTCAGCACTCAATTTAAGAAGCAATAAAACTGCTTTCAAATAGCATAAAATACAGATTATGTCTTGAGTGGGTAGAAAACTGCTTACAGTGAAAGGTTCCCTCCTTCAGAATGATGTGTGAAATGCTGTGAGAACACTAGAAAGGGATGAACCACCAAACATGAAAATCAGATCAGGGCCTATGAATAAAGAAATCAATGAAAATCTGCTTTGAAAAACTGATGGGTAAAGGACAGAATCCATCCTTTGGAGGACTGAATCCAACAAGGCTGAATTTGACTTCAGAGGAACCCTTCACTCCCCGAAGAGTTTTGTCCAGCAAGCCATTATAGACAAGCATGCTGAGATCTGCCACCCAGGGTAAAAAGACACATTGGCTTTACACATTTTAATCCTTTTAAAATTCTCCAACCATAAAATGCCACTCTAACAGAAAAGCAGAGTCAATGAAAGTTAACTGAAAACATTAGAGCATTTTGAGAAACCAAAATTTTTCCAGTAATTCACATGGTCAAATAAAAACTGATCAAGAAATATTTCCTGTTTACTGACATAACTGAGTAGCTTGCTCTGAATGCAACCCACTACCCAGTATCCAGCAGCCACCAGGCTCAAAGTTACAGAAGCCTCTCCAAATGGTTTATTTACTATTGGACTCTATTCTGAAGTAAAAGCAGAGATCAGTGTGGGCCTAGGATAGTGAATCTAGGAGGAAACACATGGTAATGTTCTTCACAGAAGACTTCACAAAGGACTTAGTCCAAAGGCAGTTGAAAAGTGACCAAGATATTTTAGTGGTCACAGAATCAGAACACAAAGTTAATTCTACTAGAAAAATAATGATTAATTTAGTATAGGTTTTTCAGAGGCAGGACACTTGTGTCCAGCCATGTAATGATATTAGAAACATATATATGTAAGAGAATTAAACTGAGAAGCAATACAGAAATGGAATATACACAAGTGGCTAAACACACATAAGTGCACCTACCACTCAATTCAAGTCCATCTATGCTGGGACCTGATGTTAGGGCTCTTTTCCAACCTAAATGATTCTATAAATTCTGATAGCATGAATTAAGAATACACACTCAATACACACTCAAACGATCTGTATTACTTTAGTCTGACCTAATGCTAGAAAGGTACGTTTGACATGTATCCTGGATAAAGTTACACCAAAATGAAGACAGGGCTGCCACAAAATATTGATTATTCTGTTCATCAATTGTTGCTGCCACCTCTTTTGTGCCAGCAAAAGAAATCATAAGCCTTTGCTAAACTACTTACGGTAAACTTGAGCAGCTTAGTTTAAATGAATGAAGTTGTCTTTTGAGTCTTGATTGATGTAGATTTGAAAACAGAGGCAGAACAGCTCATGACATACATGCTTGGGTTCCTGGATTGCCTCATTCTGCACTTGTAACTAGTTCATAAAAATGTCTGAATTAACAAGGCTTAATCAATTATACAGTCTGCAGAGCTTCTGACTTGGGCTGCAGCTGGAGCTACTGTGAACTGCACCCGTCAAGTCTGTATAGATATGACCCTGCCCAATCCAGAAAGCAATGTATTAAAGAAGCCAGAAGATCCCATATTTTCATTTGCTGTCCTGAATAGATTTTCTTCTGAGAGATCACTCTCATTAGAGAACCATGTCTTACATAACTGAGCATCCTTCTTTTGTCAGTCTAGACTGATCAGTTAAAGCACGCAACCCAAATGCTGTCACTCTTTAAAAAAATCATACATACTTCAATCCTCAGATGTACATTAGCAGATAACAATGGTGTGTGATTTCATGTATAATTCAATCCTTATTCTTTCTTACAAAGCCTTCATCCCTAACGGAGCATGTCCAAAATTTCCATCACTTGCTATCAGTATTACCACTCCATCAGGTAGCCTTCCTTTACCTGAAGCAGTTTTAAGAACACGGCCTGAAAAGGTAAAGGTAAGACCATGAGCTAGGACTGAAGCAGAACCATTCATGTTAAGCTATTAGCTAGTAAACAGCTTTTTGCAACATTAAGCATTAAAGAGGTTCTTTCAAATGCTAACTTCAATGTATCTGTGTATTTTTATAAACACATATGTTTTAAGCACACACACAAACATATATATTTGCAGGTTTTAATGACAAACAGCTGATACTGAAAAGTTGCAATGAATAATTTTGGGCAGCCGCTAAGGCTAGAAGAGAGAATCTCAATAGATGTTGCCGATCTCAAATCTATTTACTTCCTGTACTTGTGACCTATCAAGACGAGGAAGCAAGCAACATGAAGCAAGTTAGAGCCTCTTTTCAAAGAAAACACATTGACTTTAAGGTTTAGAACTTCCACTAGTGCCTGCAGCAATTCAGAATTAAGAACAAACTTTCTCATGAAGGGAGCAGAACACCTGGAACTCCAAGTTTTAACCTTGGTGTTAAAAAGTAGCAATTTAGCTACTCTAGCCACTGCCAGTCTGAAACTAGATCAAAATCATTCCTGTTCTGAGCATCAGAAATGACTGGAGGACCTTGATCATCACCTGATTCACAAAGGTATAAAATAACAAGCCTCCCTAACAGTCTGCTGAATAAGTGCCAAGCTTGTTTTACAACCACAGATCAAAAGATTTGTACACTGCAAACAGTTATGTCTTCCAATTCAGGATACTGCTAGACCAACTTCAGACAAACCTCTTCTAAGACAACATCATCTACCCTGCTCCAACATACTCTTGTGAACAACTTCTGAGTGCCTGGCTTTGTACTTCTCCTTAATAAATTCTTTTACTTTTTACACATTTTACAAAAAGGACAAGTGCTTTGAGAAACTGAAATTGTGCAGCTACAAGATGGTTATGGTGATTCCCTCCTTTAGATAAGGAGGAATAGCTAAGGGAATATTTTTCATCTTATTACCCTGTCCTGGGACACTAACTCAAGATGAAAGATCTTAGACTATATACAAAGATCAAGTATAAACGACTACTTCAAAATGCATCACCACTACATTAGTCTGATAACTCAAATCCAGACTTCAACAAACTTCCCACTTCTAACATCTTTTTCGGAATCTTGGTTCTTAAATCACAGAAATTATTCTGGCACACAATGATCAGTCTCTGAGAATCTCTGAGGAAACCCTACAGTACCTAAAAGAATCTAAACAAGACCCACTACAACCAAAACAACACCACAATAGTTTGCTGCCTGTTCCTTCCAAATCCGGGAACTAACTGAAGGTAAGAGCAGGTAGAATTGAAGTATCACACCCCTCTGATGACACTTTCATCTGTTAGCCAGACATCTCTCACCACTTCACACTGAATAAAAAACAGTTCCTCCAACTTAAAGAAATGAATTCCACTAAACATATTCCTGTTCCCTACAAGACTGCTTTAAAGCTATTCTTATGAGTTATACCCTTCATTATCCCATTGCTGAACTAGAGCATACACTCGCAGAAGTGACCTTCACTCTACTTGTATAATCTTTGATAATTAAAAGGAAGGGTTTTTTTATCCCATCTTTACAAGCATTCTTCCAAGACTTAACAGGAACTTTAGAGACAGTTGTGATCAGGCTAAAAAAAGATTGAAAAAGAAAATAAAAAACTTGTGCGTACAGTGCAAACACAGGTTTGCAGGGGTAAAATGCTGCAGAAGCTTATGCTAATTTAAGTCGAGACATCTGTGTCCACTCTTTGTCAAAATAACTTGTTCCCATCTCCTTCACAGTACTGCCACCAATCCTCAGAGTCAGACACTGAGTGGATCTGAACACAAACTAATCAGAGATGATGACTTGTCAACTGGGCAAGGACCTAAACCCTTGGAAAAGATTTTTGTACTGGGACAGAAGGAATAGCAGAACTAAATTAATTAAAAGAATTCTAGACATTACTAACACACATTTGACAGGTAATTTTAGATACTGTAGGAATATGTGATTAAGTCTGGATCTAAGGAGGCTGTACTCATCAGATCTGATTCAAAGAGCCATCCTGTATGTTCTATGTAATTTTCCTCCTAGCTTCATCAGGCAAGTTCCAAAGGTCTGTGGTAGCTGCTAGAAAATATCCCTATGAGACACAGTGGTCAGGTATCTTCAAAATATTGTCAGCTTTCATTTCCATTGCCAAAACATTATCTCCTGTAAGAATTACATTATCTCAGCCCATACAAACTCCTCCAGAATTTAATTCTTATCAACTCTTTGACAGCATACAGCTATTCTAAACTACAGTTCTTTGTTTCCGCATGATTAATGCTAGTTCAGAGCCTTTATTGGACTTGAAAGTTCTTTTACTTCTCCAGAGTACTATTAGCAGTGATTAAAACATTGCGTAGCACACGCAATTTGTTCTCCTTCAGACCTCAGCAGATAGAAAGGAACAGAACTGGAGAGCAGTAAAGATTTTTGACTCTGAACAATTGTGGCTCATGCTACTATTCAAATGGGTCTTCAGGCAAGTACGTACACAGCTCCTAAAAGAAATCTCAATGACAATGACACTTCTGCACAGTCACACCTATGCCTGGCCAAGTGCAAGAGTCATGATGGAAACTCAATAACAAACATATCAGACATGGTTAGACAAATGAGTATCAAATGAGAACTATGAACATTCAGCATATTGAGAATTTAGACAAGTGCCAGACTTCAGCTCCTGATCCATGGTATTTGCTTTAAAAGTGCTGTACATAAGCAGTCAACACACAAAATGTGACAGTATGGATTTTGACTGCCAATTATATTCTAGAAATGCTAGTGCTGAAGTCCAAATTAACTGAAAATTGACTTTGTTAAAAAGCTGGTTTGGAATTTCAGCTACTTGTGACAGTCTAAATAGAATACAAACTGAGTACTAAAAAGCTGGAAATTTTCCTGAGGCACTTAGCCAAAATTAAGCTTGATTCTTTGAGGGTTACTGAATCAAAAACAAATATTAAAAAAAAAAAATTGTGTTTCTTTCAAAAGAACATGCAACTCTAAAGCTCTAACTGGCATTCTCTAAAGATCCCTGTGCAGCACAGAAGCCAGTCATTCAAAGCACTCTCCATGCCACCACTACCACAATGCAGCCTGATTTCACAGATATCCACCCCTGGTCCTGTGCACTCTCTGTGGCACTGCCCTGCAGGACAGGTTCTGCATCTGGGGTATCTCTTTCCCATGTGGTGTGATTTATCTGAAATATGGCACCACAGCCTGTGGCAGGAAAAGCTACATCTTCCAGTCTCATTCTCACAGCAAACAATGGAGAACTGCTTTGCTAACAATCCCCCTTCCAGGATTTCCCAGAATTCCTTCTTTCGCTACCTCTCAGAGGTGTCAGAGAATCTTACATACTCAACACAGTTCTGGATCTCCAAAGCATTATGCAACTGCACTGTTTGCATGCCATCCAATTTACTCAGGATAACAATCTTGGGAGACCTCAGATCCATACCCCTTAGCCCTCCTACCTGACTGTACCTTTACACCATCAACAGCCTCTTCCCAGTGCAGCTTCTTAACTCATTTGACAGACTAATGCAAGCTGAGAGCACAAGCTGAGCCAGAGCTCTGGAATATTTCAAGAAGTGTACAGTCTTACCAGGCAGGAGAGGATCTTCAATACATAGCATGGATGGTCTGTATCCATTAGTCATGACTTTCATGATTTCTTCTTTGGCAATATAGGCACCTCCATTTTTTATTCTAATACCAGTTTTCAAGTAGTTAAAATTCCTTCCATAGAGTTCAAAAAATTCTATTAGAAGCATTCCAAGGTTTTCATCAGCTCTTCTGGCATCAATTCTTGGATGTAGCTGTAACAAAAACCAGTTTTACTTACTAAAAATTAGTAGTTCTCAGGCCATAAAACAGGACAACAAAAGGTCTCATTTAAACAGCTGAGTATTTCTTCACGTAAGTCTCAACTGAGTCATTCACTCTTCATGTACTTAAACTACATAACCGAGAGGGGGCAGCACTTCGGCAGTATCTGGAAGCCAAAGAATTCCTTCATCTTTCCTCATGCAGCTTTTTGAGAATTAGGAAATTCTTTTCCCTAAGTCAAAAGTGATAAAGAAGTACTGCATATCAAGTTATAGCCTAGTCAGTAACAAAGTAGTGCCCAATTTTTCACACAAAATCCATCCCTCAATGCTTTCAGAAAGTGGGGGGCATTCTAGTTGTCCCAACTGAAATACAGTTTGTGTCTGTATCTCCACCTATTACATTTAGTATATAAAATCTATAGTAATATTTCTGACAACATCACCAGCAGTAGAATATGTAAATTTTCCAGTACTGCAGCTGCTGAGAGATGCCAACCCCATACTTCATGATACCTGTAGGAGGCTCACCGTCACAAAAATGTATTGGAAGTTGTAACTTATTTGTAACATTGTAACTTGGCTATTTTGTCAGTCAAGTACAGCATCTGCCAGTCTTAAGCATGCTAAAATCTAACAAATGTATAAGAAGAAAAAACAACTTGACTGTTGTATTTCATCATTTTAATAAACACTGAAATCAAGCACTCTGCACATTCAGTACCAGTAGTCCGAGAAGCAAGAGACAGACTGCATCCTGCACATTTATGCAACACCATTAAGGTGATTCAGGTACAGGCCCTGGTGTAGAGCACAATGCACAACCCTCCATGCCTTGCACAAGGCTCCTGCTGCTGTTCCAGTTCCCACAGAAAAGATCCTGGACATTTGAGAGGTAGCCCACAGGAGAGTCAAACACTCAGAGCTGTAACAGTAATGCTGCACATTGCAAGGGGCAGCAGAAGAAACAGTACAAATAGAAGGGCATAGGTACAAAACCCAAAATATTTTAAAGAACAGAAACAAATAGGGAACAGACTTACCTGCAGGAAACTAATTGCCATTAAAATTAGGCTGTAGGAGCTAATTCCACCAGTAAAAACTTCATTCAAATCCCTCTGAAGGAGGAACTGTTTTAATACTAAAATCAAGTAAGGTAGCAAAGAATATTTCTGCAAAACAAAATAAGTATAATCAATGACAATGTCTACATTCCGAAACAAATAAAGAACTACACAATTTCAACACACAAAGATGAATCTAATGCAAAAATATTTTCAGTGGTGTGCTATACAGTGTTTTCACAGGAAGCACAGAGGGTTTTTTATTCTAGAAACATATGAATAGACTTTAACTCTTATTTGATCAAAGACCTTACATGCCAAATTTATTTCCCACCTAAACAGTCAGATTTTTATATCCTTCTTTGAATGCCAGTGTCACTATATACAAAGCGTTCACTCTAAATAGTACTTTTACTACAGAGCATAAAAGGAAACTTTTAAGTGTGTAGCTACACAAGAATTGTTTTTTGACAGTTCAGCAAGACAGTATTCATAACGCAGCATCACTTAAGTTCAAGGTAAGCAAAATTTGAAGAGACTTGCTTTAGAAGCAAAGTTTAGTATCTGCAGATCTAGACATGACTGTAGAAGTCCTTTCAGAGTGTACAGGTTTATTCACTCAAACACCTACCACTCAAAGGGAACACTGAATGGACACCAATAGATAATAAATTAAAACATCCATGTTTCATTAGTATTAATGAAAATAGTCTTCAGCAACAAATTTTCAAGCCATACCAAAAAAGGTTAGCTAAGCATCTAGCACATCCTTGCTAAGTAGTATAACATTCACTATATGGCTGATACCTTCATGTATTCCTTGATAAATCGAGCTGCCTTCACACCAGTCTCTACATTAAAACTGATGTCAACTTTCACTTCTGTCTCCTGGTCAGTAAGTTTTATTATTGGTACCTGAAAAGATTAAGACAAGATTATGAATCCCCAGAAATACAACACTGGTTCTATTCCCTAGCTTCCTCAAGACACATGGATACTAGCAATCCAATTAATGCAACTATCAACAATACTAACCTGACTGACAAGTGAATGCCTTCTAGGGAGGTGATTAATGTACAACCACATGAACTTACCATCACCCTGGTACTCTCCCATAGCCATTACCTATCTGCCTTCATAGCTGCAGTAACAGTGTTTCATATGACAACTTAATTTACTTAATGACTCATTCCCGTTAATAGGCGAGCTAATATCATAACCTGTGGGAACTGTATTCCTCTGACCCAGCACTGCACCATTCACTTGCTAAACTGACAGAAAACCAGCCTAGCAGCAGGCAATGCCTGTTGTTTTATCAGGATTAACTGGTTCAAGGCAGAGTCAAATGAAAGCCAGAAGAGATAAAGCAAAGCAGCCATAGCAATATGGCAGGAATAAATTATTATAAAATGACTAAGTATGTAGTTCAGCTTCACACCACCACCTGGAAGGCAGTGTCCTCTAAAATCATCTTACAGTCATAGCCTAAACTTCAGCTGATAACATTTATTTTTATATTGACCGCGTCATATTTTTCATCTGCAATGGAAAACAAAAAACAGCAGAAGTATAGCATCATTTTATACCATCATCAGAAAAAAAAAAAAAAGGGTAGTAGAATTGTATGCCTAGCCTAGTGCCATTTTCCACCATTAAATGGTAATACAGATTCTGAAAATCCCATTAGTTCTCAGGTAAATGAAAGGCTACCAAAGCTACTGTTATGTACTGCTACTTCAATGAAAGCCACAGGGATATTATGAACCTACAAGAGGAAGCCTGCTTTAGGGACTACAAAACAGAAGCTTGCTAACAGAGGTTTGGAACACTCACCTTAGTCTCCTGGAGAAAACATCACTTGCTCAGTAACATAAATGTTGCATGCATTAAGTTTTTAACATATTGAACACGATTCAGGCTTACAGGACAGATGCAAGAGATAATACATATCAGTGTCACAAATGAAATAAAGCTCTCAAGTAGTATATTTTGGAAGGGAAAACCCAATGTTAGGTTTGGAACACTTCACTATGCCATCAGAAACAAGACAAGCTGAAAACCCTGTTGAAAGCTAGACAGGTCTAGTTAGTGGCCCCTGGCTAAACCAACTCCCATCAAAGGTCAGTGGAAAAAACATAATGCAAATAGTTAACTTATTTTAGTGGATATTTTGTACGTACTAACTTTCAGATCTTTACTGACAATGTAAGTATGATGTATGGCCTTCAGCAAACACAGTACACAGAACTACCTACATCAGTGTAAAAGACCCCATGCTATTGCTAAGCACATACAGATTGTAGTGAAATCCTGCACAGAGAGCTTAAGACAGTATCATCTGCTTCATGAAGTAAGAACTCTATTTATCACCAACATCTTAAGGGGTCTGAAAGTTTTTCAATTCAGAATTCCAAAGCTATTACTTACTGTAGCTTTGTCAAGTACTTTAATGGAATATGGCTCAGCCACATTGTGTTTTCTCAGTGCTTGCTCCAACAGCTGTAAAGGGGGTCGTTCCCATTTCCCAAAAACAACTAGATCAATATCACTAGACAAAAAGAACACAGCATGAAATCCATTAAAGCACAATACCTTACCAAAAAATATGGTAAAATTGGCATTACACATATTACGAGTCATACAAGGTGATCATTTTGCAACTTGCAACATAGGTTCCCAATAAGCTGCTTCTAGGAACATCAAACAAGAGAGTCCATGGTGTTTTAGGACTCAAAGCAGTATTCTAGTTTCTTGCTTCCAGTACTCTGATAAGTTTTTTGAGCTCCTTTTTCTATTACCTTTCATGCTCCCTCTCCTCTGACTTAGACAGCCCAATTCCATCCCTCATCTATCTACTCATGTTGACAGGCATTTTAATAATCCAAAGAATTTTATCAGTGATTGGTATTCATAGAAATGAAATTTACAGTGCTATCCTAATGAAAATTTAATTGATGTAAAGCCAACATCATCTTTAAGACACAGCTACACAGGTTTCCACATCCAATTCAACCATTAAGAAAGACATTTTGCTCTCCAAAAAGATGGGAATACAGCACTGTGATGGTTCTTTTGACTTTACACAGTAATTCTGCAGTAAGTGATACGTTCTCAGTAATTCATCTTATTTAACAAAACACAATCTTTACTAGGGAAATACTGTACATTTAGTTTCACTGTATGTTTAAAAAAAAAAGCCAAATACTAACCCCAGACACAAAGAAGAAAACGTAATTCACCAAAGGGTCAATACGCAGAGCAGTAAGATTATACATCAAATACTTACTGCAAATCTTGAAGTTCAAAAGCGCTTCCCTTTGTCACGTGAAATATTAGATAAAAGTTTTACTGAAAGTTTGACAGGTTTTCACATTCCATTCTAAACTCCTCTTTGAAATTTATCATTTCTCTAAAAGAAGACAAAATTTTATATAAGAGTAAACTATTACTTACCTAGTTGGAAGATAAAGCCCTGTACTAAAGCTGCCAAATATCTGGACCTGAAAAGAACACAGCATGAAAATCTTGCAATTATGAATGTTCACTTCCTTTTACTTTCACAAAACTTAATACTTTTCTTAACTTGTTAAGGATATAGCCAAGTAAAAAAGTTACTTTACTATATATTCTCGGTACAAACACACTCTTTCTTACAGATGCAACTTTAGAGGAAACTGGGCTTTTTTAACATGAAATAACTACCAATCCAGCCAGTAGAGAATAAATTTAAGCAAGTTCTGTTCATTATTTATTTCCAGTTTGACAGAAATACAAGCTGTTATCAATTTCCTTCTCTCCTGCTCCTTCCTTTCCTTACAGGACAGCCCTATTGAAATTAGAAGAGTTCAAGGTAAAATTTTTTCCTAATTTTTAGGTTTAAAAACATCTAAACATGCAATTCAGGTAAATAGAAATACTCCAGATTTTACTGTTAAGAACAACTATGAAGTAGCAGCAGGTGTCTGGGTGTGGAAAAGAAGGCATGATGAAGATACACCCACAGGCCACATCAAATACTTTCAGTGAGCTTGCCATCAAAAAAATTGAGATGTTCTTCCCTCTCTGATACAGCAGAGCCCAATTTACAAGCTCACTTATTTTTTTTTCCAGGGCAACACAGGGCCTTTTCAGTGTTTATATCGATTTCCACAAGGTAGAAAAATCTCACTATGAAGGAAAAACATGGGTGAGGATGAAGCAGATGAGCTTTACAGTATTTTTAGCTCAGTGCTGCAGCCTGAGCCCTCACTCTCTGCCGTGGAAGGCTATGAAATCACAGGGGTCTGAAACACTTTTCTGGTTGTTAATGACAATGCTACAATCTGGTAATCACAAAGGTGATGCTAGAAATATCGTTTAGAATACCTTCTTTTTGGAGGAGCAGACTTATTCATTGGGTAATGAAGTGTTTGAAATTACACCATCTTAGACTACAACGTATCTCAGGGAGTGCAATTTTCCCACTAAAGTTGGGGTAAAGTAATTCCTTGAATGTCTAATTCAAGAAGAGTACAAAAAACCCCCAAAACCTGCATTTAACTGCTCTTTTGTAAAATAGTTTGATTTACAAATATCCAGAGTCAGGACTCCTTGCGGAAATGGATACATAGGTAATCAGTCTCACTTTAATATTCAAAATTAAATTATACAGAGACAATCAATTTAATAAGCTTTTACTTTAAGAAATACACTACTAAAAGCTGACAATTCTTCACACTTCCAGTTCTCAAAAGGAAAAAAAATATTTAGTAGCATTCATTAACCCAAAATCTAGGTGTGAAATTTCCCCACATTTTAAAATAAATTTCCAAATACTGCGAGAGTTGTGATATTAAGTCAATTGCCTTAAACTTGAAGAGTTACCTGTTCATTTCTAAAACAAAGAAAGATAATAGCAAGGTTAAGTGAACCAAGCTCTACAATTTACAAGAGAAGCAAATCACAACTTAAGTTACACTCACATCAGCGGTAGGCCAAAGATCTTTGATGACTGTTTCTATCCTTTTTACCACTTCTCTTCTCATAGCTGCTTCTTCAGGACGAGGGGACATGAAGTCATAGAAGTCAATTATTTCTTCATGTAGTCTAATGGAGAAAGTAGGATCAGTTAGAGTGACAATTTAACTATTACAATAAATTTTACAAGAAACAGGCCATAGGCTTTATTTAATGTCATCCTTTAACCGAAGAGCTCAGAACTAATTTACTAAATTTCTTACTGGCTCAACTGTGATGGCCAAATTCAATTCCTGATTCTCAATTATTATTTTCTTTAAAAAACAAAGCTGAATCTAAAGAACTACATAATGATGCAAATGTGAAGCAGCACAAGACCAACTAAAGTCTTCAGGCAGGTTTATTCTTCCAGCACTTCTTACTTCTGTGTACGTGGCAGTTTACACAGACTGCACACAGGCCACTGGCATCAATGAGTTTTTGCAGAGGACAATAAAAAGGACGTTTGAGTATTTCTTGATGTAAAAACATCCACTTTGACAAGTGGAGATTCCTTTGACACTCAAGCCCTTTGTTAGCCATTCATTCATATAGAAAGTGACCTTCCAAAGTGAGAAATGTTAAATGTACTCTCAAGTGTAAAGTATTTTTATACCAGTGTTACATGAGGAGTCCTGACACTGGAACCTCATACACCTATGAAGACCTTTTGTTTCTTGTCTACCAATACTACAGAACTCTTACTGCCAAATTTGAGCTTTCAGGTGAATGTCATGTTTGCCCTCAATGGAAAAGCATCAAGCCATGCCAAACAAAGAAATGCAAATAGCTACCGCTGTGACATTTTTCCAAAACATCTTTTTGATGTTGACATATTTCTAAGCTTTCTAAGTCACGAAACTTATCTCGTCAACATCATAGTGAAATCCAAATACTGTCCTAAATCCAAAAATCAATCTATAGTTTATATACTTCACCTTCCAAAAGGAAAACTTAATACATCTCTAGTAGAACGTAACCCTTCATCTTTTGCAATTCATTTTCCTAGGTAATTCCCCTGCTAGCAGGTAACTTACAAGAGACCACACGCCTAATTTTTAAGTGTCAGTGTTCCTTTCCACACACAAAGACATTTTAGCAGCAAAGTGCAAAGATTTTTCCAAAAAGCATAAATATTTTGAATTACTGTTTGCCATTTCTCTTATCTTAAACTAAGCCTGGACTCAGAACTGAACATATAACTACACAGCAGATTTACCTAACATTTCAATTTGCTGACAAATCTACTTAGTTCCAAAATTTTAGAGCAAGACAGAAAATACAAACTAACATGCTCATATTTTGTTGTCTTTATAGAAAGCATGCTTTTTTTCTACCTTTCCAAGACAAAAAGACCAATTAATAAAATACTTGAATACACCTAGCTGCAATGGGGACAAAGACTTCTTATTCTCCCTCCTAAAATAATCTGCAGTAGGCAGATAGAGGGTGAAAGCAAGGAAAGGCAGGAAAAGCAAAGGGGCAGCCATCCTTCCAAGCCTTCAGTAACTTAATTTGGCAAGCTTTCAGGGTGAATCCCAACCATGATACATATTAGCTCAAATAACTTCATTCCATAGATTTTTCCAGGTCTTTTAGTCCATTTCTGCTTTGTTATTCATGGCATTCCATGAGAATTTAAGTATGCATCAGAATAAAGAGTGCTTGATTTTAAACTGCTGTTTGATAATGATGTTATCTGATGGTTTTTCTTGGGGCAAAAAAAAAGTTGTTACTTGCAGTTCATCTCAAAACATAAAGACTTCTCAGGCTCTCAATTCATATCCATTTGTCTCTCCAGCTGTTTTCCAAGCTACTAATCCTCATGGGTTTCTGTCTCCCTTCCACAAATCCAAAGTTTGATCATCACTAACCTTCTTCAGCTTGTTTTCAATTTGCACCACGTTTTCTGACAGGTGGGCAGGAACACACACAGAGCCAACAGGTAATTCTGCCATTCAGTGCAGGACACACACCTGTTTCCATTTTATTGTCCCTACACTTGTGAATATTGCTGCTACTTGAGCATATCTGAGCACACAGCTGCTCTTTAAAAGAGACCATTATGAAGGAGCTTCAAGGTGTTTTCTGAACAAAACCACCAGCACAAACATAACACCCACTGGGTATATTCAGCCTGAATTCTTTTTCTTCAGTCATGATTCTATTTAATTTTACCAGCAATTTTATAATCTAATGAACAATGAACTCCCACTGTGTCTGTCTGCAGTCAGCTCTAGCTTTCTATTACCCTTTCTATCCTTTTCTCACTCATTTCTTCCCTCCAGGTATTTATGAATACATTGAGCAACCGTCTTGAATAATTCTATTTGTAACCTTCCCTTATTATAAGGTAAATAATTCATTCTTTCCTTTGGTTACTTCTAAGCAGATAGCCAAGCAAACCTGTATATGTTTGGTTTTTTAAAAGTCTTCAAAAAGAATCTCAAACATTCTTCTGAAAAAAATTCAGCAGTTGTGTTCTCAAACTGAATATAGGAATATGGATTAAGAATGAATCCTTCAAGAAAATGAGACCTGTGAGATACAACTACCTTTAGCAAAACATGAACTAGATCCTTTCTTTATGTTTGCTCTTCTTATGCAAGAAGTTTTGTTTTGTTATAATATCAGCCCCATCCAACCACTCCAGGAGATCTAGACATTCCTGAAAAAAATGCACTTACAGTAGCCATCCTGTATTAGGGAAGGAGGAGAATAAAAGGGGTCTCTGTCCCCATATGCATCTCAAACTCTACCACACACAGCATAGCCTTTCAAAAGCAGCCTCAGTGCACCAGTGAGCCCAGAAAAAGAGCCAACACACAAGTACTCTCACTTTGATGCCCTACTGAGCTTCTCTTCAGATGATTAACACCATTACAATTGTTATCCATGTCATGAAAGACTCAGAAGAGTATCGCTCATCACTAGTCTACTTCTTTCCCTGATCTGCTTTATAATATGAAGTCAGGTTCAAATTTTTTACTTTGCATTGGCAAGGCAGTACTTGGTTCAATGCTTCAATCTGCACAGGACAACAGCAAAGGTCTGGATATCAAAGCTCATTTAGAATTCAAGCCATACTCATGGCTAATTCCACTGAAATTCTTTGGTATGTACTACAAAACATGGGTGTACAACAGGTATCACTCTGCTGACTGGATTTAAACTCTTACTGAAATTTAAGATTGCAGTTGCCTGGAGTCAAAGAAAGTTCTGCTGAGAAGTCTTCCAAGTCCTTCTGTGACAGAAAGCAATTAGTTCACTTAGCTCTTACTACATGATCTGTCTTCCCCCAGGTGCCCTTTCACCCCTCTCTCTGAGCCCTACTGACTCTGGCAAGTTTCTTGTTTTCAATGTGCAAGACTTTCAGGTCTTAATGCATTTAGCAAACCAGTTCTCAATGCTCTGTCTTAACAGACTTCTATTTTGTTTGCTCTTTCCAGTTTTCCTTAATTCAACAGTTTCCACCTTAGAGACCATCTTCTTGGTCTATGTCCTTCTGGATAAGAATCAATGCTACACTCACAGTCAGCATATGACAACACAGCCACTGTAGCATTTTACCTTTTGGATTCCACCTGAAGATGCCTCTCAAAACAGAGATGCTTTTTTTTTAAATTTAATGTTACAATGGTTTGCATTTTTGTGAACATCTTTGCTCAGACAAGGTTACTGAAACAGTCACAAAACCCCAGCTCTTATAGATATAAAACAAGATGCTGCATGCTGTTCAGGACTAATCCCAGAGTAACTTCTCTACTAGCTGAAGGAATAATGCGGCATCTGAAAAAAACAGGTAACAGTGGAATATTCAGCCAGCCAATACAGGGATAGTTTTTACTTAAGTATTTTGCCCACGTACCCTCTATGATTTTCATAAGCACTTCTTAAGTCAGGACTGTGACAGTATTTTAACCATCAAGAACACAATTTCCATCTGCAGCACAGGATGTAAATGCAGATACAAGTAACATGCTAACTCTTCTTTTTTTTATGGAACTTCCTTCAATATATAGACAAGTCAATCTTCTCAATTTCCTTCTGGCTTCTTAAAGAAGTTGGACTCCCAACAGCATCCCAGCACCTAGCTATCTCTCCTAGAACATTTTAAGATGCCTATTGTATTACTTTACTAGCAAATGTAGGCCTTTTAATCAACTTTTTCACAAGACAGTTTTACTGTATTTATAGAAATACTGGGAAATAAACTTGTTGGTGAGCTATAACCATACTCTTACTTAATATAAGATGGAAAAGATTAGAACACAGGGATGCAGAAGAGAGGCTACTTGTACTTGCTATATTATTCAGGTTGCTAATTTTAACAGCCTGGAGGAACCTACCATTCACTGATGTTATCACTGCTAAGCACAGCAAGCATCTGCTGCTTACAGTCTGAACTATGCAACAGAATTAACATCTTCTGTTTATCAAAAAATTATCCCTTTTATTGTTTTAGGAAAGGCAGACATACTTCTAGTCTCTAGGTTGAAAGAACACTTAGGTGACTTTCTCAGACTCTTGCAATGTTTTTCCTTAAAGGCAGGTTTCAAAGAAGAGAGCATCCACTTTACTCACTTACTGCAATACGAAAGATTGACTGATTACTTCAAGGCCTAACTTCAATGCAGTGAAATGAAATTCTCAAACATCATCAACAAACTAGAAAGTAAATGAAAAGCAACAGAGACTTTGCTTCCTCAAGTAAGCATCAGGTTCCTTTTCAACATGACTACACTACTAAGCACATTAATTTATTCTAAAGGAAAAGATGGAAACATGATTGCATCTTTTATGTGTAACAACTAATGCTTTTTAGAAACATTCTTTATTCACTAGAGTGAGTATTTTTCTAACTCAAGTTTAACACATCATCCAAGAATCCTTATAAAAGGAAAGAATAGATGACACAGTTAAAGCATGGGGGTCTAACACTAGGGGTGTATAGAAAAGGGAGGTAAAGAAATAGGGAGGTATAGGCAGCATCTCAAAATAATCTCTGCTGAAATAAAGGTTACAAGTCAGAGAATACATTCCTTCAATGAAGCATGAACTCCAAAACATGTGTGAGGACTTCACTGTCTCGAGATTAAAGGATGAAAAGCACAGCAGTCACTGCACATATTTTGGAAATCTGTTGAACTGTATCTTCACCTACAATCAGGGCAATCTACAATTACATTATCATGGAAATGCAGGTGAAATCTCACACTACAACAATCAAATGCATTCAGTAGTTGAAATCAGTCTTAAAGTCTAAAATGAACTAAGGAAAGGAATACAGTTCAGTGAAATAAAGGAGATTATATGTGTGTGTGTGTGTGTGTGAAAGCAATAATATATTCTCCAACAGACTTTTCCCAGCATGATCTAAGATTAAGACATCTGCAAAAAGGGCTAAAATACAACTATGACCAAGAAGAGATGAACTACAGTTCTTCTCTTCCCATTCCCAATCACAACACCCATCAGATGCCTTTACCTTTGTATACTAGTCCTCCTCTACACCAGTGAGGCTCAGGCAGTACTGCTCTATGCCCTATGCAATGCTTTAAGCTTAGAGATAAGATAATCTATGAAAACACAGTGCTACATTTACACACTGTACTGCTGCACCAAATCAGCCTCACACTACTACGTTATTCAGACAGCAATTATCTTTGTCACCGTAATTGTATGGAAGGTAGCACACTACAAAGACTGGCAGAATAATAAAAAAAATCCCAACTATATAGAACCTATGAATCAGAGCTGTGAAATGTTTTACAGACAGGCACCCTAAATACACACTCAAATGAGAATTGAGCTTATTTTGCAAGTTAGTCACAAAGGAGAAAATAGTAGAAAAAAGTACTTTTGTTCTCATTCACAGAACAAAGAGTAGTTTATAAAATATACTGTACCTTTTCCACAAGAGATCATATTGTTCTTATTTCCTCTTTAAGCTTTCTCTTTGCCCCACAGTCACGCAAGTCAGAGCCCATCCTGACTTTAGACCAAGTTTCTTGCCATTAGATTTTACCTCTTAGGAACACCTTGACAGTTGACGCACTCAAGAAAGTAAGTTTGTTGGATTGATTCACACTACAAATTTCCAGAACTAAGTAACAGAATTTGTCTGCATTTTGAAAAAGAATCAGAAACTAATGTCAATCCAATAAAACTCAACCAATTACCTTATTAACGGCTGGATGTACTTTGAAAAAACTGCATCAAAAAAAATTCAGGAATAAGCAGATGTACATCTCCAATATAATACATGACAAAGTAGATCCGATACATAAAGCTTCTGAAATACATTACTCCTGACTTAGACTGACGGACTTCCCTACACCACCAAGAAAACACCACAATTATTTTGTTGCACCAGTGAAGGAGAATGCCATACATTAAACCTTTAGACTGAATCTGCAAGCTTGCTATGCCAATAAATAGAATGACTAAACTCCAAAATTCCTGCCTTAATACCATTAGTTTCCAAATGCCCAAAGTTAGCAAGCGATTAACATCCCAGACAAGTCAGATTACAACAGCAGAAACATACCAGTGATGAGAGACCAATTATGCCCATGTAGATCAGATATTCATTACATCAGGTTAGCCACTGAAACATTAAAGAGAAGCAACTCTTGACATAATCCTGAGCAGACTAACTCAAACTGCACCCATCAAAGCACTACTGGCAGCAAACCCTCTACATTCGAAGTCAGCATCCCTGCAAGGTAACAAAAGCTAGAAAAGTCTTTTCTGGATTTAAGTAGCTGCAGTTCGCCATATAAGAGAGAAGGCTCCTTTAAAATCATAACCAAAAGAACAATGTGTTTCAGAGACTTTTAAAGATATCCCACTGGTTGTTTAGTGAGCATTACTAATCAGGTTTTAGGGGGAGAGAAAGAGCTTTTACTACCTTGTCAGAGGATTCCATTAGAAGATGTCTTCAGAAACCCTGAAGTCATGTACAAAGCAGGAAAAGAGGATTGGAAGATTAAGGATATCAAAAACGATTATGAGGAACAACTTAACAAGATGCAAAGCTATGACTGAGAAAGGCTAAACTAGTTCAAGAGCCCAAAAACCTGATGCTGTTAAGTGAATTACGTGATCAGTACAGAGAAAGTTAAGTGATCCCAGTGCATGATATGTAGAGAAGCTAGTACTTTGGTTTTTTAATTCCTCAGAGACTTCCCCGATCCACAAAGGCAGAACCGTTCCAATCTTCTTAACAGAAAATACTTCATAACAAAACCTATTCCTGGTAATTCAGTATTCACCAAAAGTCACACTCACTTCATACTGCATTTGTACCAGAACAATAAGTAGTTATCTTTATTTATTTATTTTAAAAGGATTAGCTTTGACATTCAAAATAGTCAAAGCAGCCTAAAGTAGAATCAATGCAACAAATGAATAGCTATGACTACATTAAGATCCTAACATAACTATCATAAATTGAAGTAGTGTCTCAAAAAAAACCAACAAACATTCAGAGCTACTTGGAAGAATCAGAGAACCACAAACTTTCTTAGATTTCCTAATGGCATTTGACAATGGCCCCACATGCCCTCATGCAGGCTTATGAAGAAACTAAGCTGACATGGGATGAGAGGAAAGACCCTTCATATAGATAAAGAATTGTTTTAAAGAGGAAGCATGCAGCTGGAACTCTCAGTTTCCATATTAAAGGAAGATCTAGTGAAGCCTCAAAGCACAAAAAAATCAGGCAAGTCCCATGTTAGTCATCAGGAGACAAAGTACAAGATAGAACAAGATAGCCCAAGATGCAAGAATACTGTGACACTATCACACACAGGTCTGGTTCATGTGAGTCCCAAAGATAAAACAGGACTACAAAGCATATAGAGAAGATAACATCTAGAGGTAGGAAACAGTTTCAATACAAGGAATGATTAAACAGACTAGAAGACAACGGTCAGGTGATTCAACCTTCCCCCCCTCCTTTTTCAAGTCCCCTGCAAAAAGCACTCATGGTCTGCCTCTGTAACGCACAGACCTTCAACTGGCAGCCACTACAACCCTAGTGACAGCCTCAGGATAAGAAAAAAAAAAAAAAAAAAACCAAAAAAAACCACCACTTTACATAATGTATGCCTTTACTGAGGAACATCTTCCCATAGGCCATTGCTGATCCCAGACCACAAAAGATGAAGACAAGACAAATGCCTACACAAAATCTACAACAAGCATAACAATGCACTGCCTATAGGCCAGGTAGTCCAAGAACCATAGATAATTTAAAGATGGGAGATGCTTTCAGGAAATATCATCAGAGGATCATGTTGATATACTCTTTTCCCAATATTTGGCATTGGCCTCTAGTGGTCTCATCCAGTACAGCTGTTGATGTTCTTAGTGCCAACTGTCTCTACCGCCAAAGCCAAGCAACTGGCAAAAACACCACAAAGCTGATGCCAGGATTAAACTGCTCCAAACACGTCCCATTCTCCTTTATAAACAGATGTGAGCACCTGTCATGCAAGGCCTTCTCATGTTTTGCTACTGTAGCTCAGCCCTTCTGACCTCTAGTACCTCTAGTGACTCTGGAGCCTACTGTTGCCAAAACATTCCCTTCATTCCGCTCCCCAAAGCATCAGTCTCTAACTCTACACTAGGTATCCAGTTCACATGGAAACTTTGTGCTTTACCAAGGCACTTACTTGACCACAGAAAAAAAAAAAGAGATGCTCTGCTCTTTTGACAATTCATCCAGCAGCTACCCTAGAACTTTCCTTCATACCAACTTTCAGCATGAAAGCAATCCATCTAACTACACCTTGATGCTCTCTCCAGAAATTTACTATGACTAACAGGTAACTACTTCCATGCTTCTCCTTGCAAACACTCCAGCACATGTACTGCCTGACCCTACAGTCAAGGAAAACAAGAACTGAGTGTACAATGCCAGCACTATCTGCCTCCTACATTACAGGTGTCCACCTAGCACCACAGACAGCAGACATCAAGGATTGGATAGCAGTGTGGATTCTCTACTAGAAGGTGTTACAGCAAGACAGCACTGTTAAGTACAGGGAGGAGTTAAGAATAACCACCCTTGGGAGGCCCCTACAGCCCTTACAACAGCTGGACATTTCATTGCAGACAGTAAAGGCTTCAGAGCATCTCCAAAGTCTATATTCTTTCAGCTCAAAGTAGAAGAAAACGACATTTGCAGAAGGGGCTGGCAATGTGGCATCCCCACACATTCAACTGTATCTGACAGCTCTGAAGGCAGTATAATAAAAAGCAAGGGTTGACAAACATGCAACTGGAGCTATGCACAGTCCTGGATGCAATGGATTTTTAATAGTGGATTGCACTAAAATGTAACTAAATTTATCTTAGTCAAAGTTCTGAAATATATCAAAAATGAAAAAAAAAACTGTAAGACTGGATTTGGAAACACTGCATACAAGGTGAAGAAATAAAGATGTCCTAATATAGGATTAGCATATAGGAGCACCACTGTATCTCTGGACATCACTTTTTGTACACAGTATCATTCAGCTGCAAACTGGTGAACGCTGAAGCAGTCTTCTGGGGAAGCAGTCATAGGCTTACCTTGCTTATGAGAACTCTCCCCAAGTACCTGCTGTGGTCATCAGGAAATGCTGCCATGAATCCTCCTTTAGCCTAAGGAAATGTAGAGGTTTTGGTGCTCTTGTACTCTATGGCAGAACTTGTGTGTCATTATCAAGAGAGAGTTAAAGACAACAGCTATATAGGGGAAAAATGAATGCAGGAAGCCATCAGACACTATGCAACACTAATTAGTCCAGGCAGAGCCCCATTCCAATGTATCATAACAGTTCTGGTATCCAAACTAATCCTCAACAGGCCAGTTCTGTTGTTTCTGCACAGCACTGTTATGTGCCAAGCAGATATGCCAGGTATTTCAGCACTAAGTTCATTCAACATCTACAATTAGACTGAACACTTAGTTGAAAATATTAAGCAGAACAGACTTATATTGTTAAAAATGCTTTAATTCTTAACTTACTTTGTTAGATTTATATAAAGAAGCAAAATAATTAAATCCGGTATGATTTTATACTATTCTCAAGTTATCAGCTACATCATCTTCAGAGAAAGCACTCTATTAGCTGTGCATCCAAACAAAAGCTGCAGAGTCCTCAGCAAAAAGTTTAGAATAGCTTGATACCATATTTTTAATAATATTTAAGTACTTTTAAACTTTCTGGATGCTTAAACTACTCAGATATATTTAAGATACTGACTTTACAAAAACAGAAGGTATTTGCTGAACAAAGAATGCACACCCTAAGAGGCTAGATGTAGTTTTAAACTACATGAGAGGACACCTTACAGTACCAACAAGTAAGTTCTGAACATCAGTCACAACGGTTTGAATTAACCTCATAATATTAAAGGACACTTCTCTGCCTTGCATCTGAAACCAATCATTTTGTCATCTTAGTCCTAAACTAAACACAGGCATATAAGAATTTACACTGTTGCTGTATTAATCACTCTGCTGAAGCACTGGAATTAACATGGCTTCAATCTTCTCACTCCCTACCTTCCAAAATTCTGTAAAAGCCTAACATGGGACAATCCAGGGCATCCAAAAGGACAGCTTTAGGATGAAATCTAATCAAGCACAGCTATTCACACTTGTGTTTTATGAAAAAAATTTCCCTTACAAAGATTGTCATGCTGCTATCAAAGTGGTGAAAGCATGAGTCCACTGGAAAAAAAAAAAGAATGCTGTATATAAAACAGAGGAAAACATAGCTTTTATAACATACAGTATTCCTAAACATCACCACACCTACCATCACAAAGCCACTGACTATGAGTAGTGTGAATAAAACGATGACTTGCAGTGCTACAGACCATCCTCAGCTCTGAATGAGAAAGCAGAGAGAGCACAGCACTGTTTCAAAGCACGCAGGCAATTCATCAGAAGTACTACTGCAGCCTGGGAGAGCGCTAACAGAGTTTACCCTTCTTCCTCTGTTACCGAAAGACAATACAGTAACACTGTGAGCCACCGCGTGTCAATTGGAAATTTCAGCACGTTGTAGAAAAGTATTCTTTTAGGAACAATATTCGCAGCAGAGTGAGCTCTACCATTCATGTACAGGGTAAGCAAAAGAGCATCTATGATCAAGTCCTTCCTATAACCAATCCCCAAACCAGACTGCAGCTGAAGATTTTCAGGATCACATTTTTCAACAGTTGCATATACCAGTACGGCAACACTGAAGATACTCTGTCAACAGATGATGAGTTATCCAAGTGATACTTCAGGACCGGGTTGACAGCTCCACGGAACAGCAGGCAACTAAAGGAACATAAGGGATTAACAACAAACTCTGTATAGATCTGTCCTCATCCTAGCCTTTTCAGTGCATTTTTACTTGATCTATCAAATAACCACACCAGCCAGGCTTCAGGGAAAAGTGAAGCTCACCACTAAACAAGAATTACTGCAGAAGATAGATACCTAAATCCACTCCATCAGTGACAGTATTCTTATTTCAGTCACACAAGCACTTCATAAAAAATCACTAACATTAAACAGAACGCTCTTTAAGAATACACACTTGTCCAACATTCACCTTGGGTAACAGAACTCAAACTTTAAAGCAGAAACTGCTTGTCACACTTAGGTCTACTGTTTCAAGCCTCATGCTCTCCTTCAGCACTAGTTAGTTCCCTGCTACCTTAAGGAACGCTCTGGAACAACAAGATCACACATGCTGTAGCTACTGGTATCCCACTCCCAAATCAGATGTAACAGAGATCCTTGACAGAAGATCAGGAAACACAGCTTCCACTTTCATAGATATTTAGCAAAAAAACTTGTCATTAACACATCAGAAAAAGAACAACCTACATCACAACCTACATCACCTACTAACTGAATCTCAGCTAAACAATTTTCTTGTCTACAGATGCCCTATAAACTCATACCTCAAGAGTGGCATAGCCACTATTAAAGGAAAGCTGAAAAGAAAACAGAAGGAAAAAAGATAAAAATAAAGATATGTGAAAGGCATAGGTGGTGCTGCCTAACAGCTACAGGACAGAACTTGCAATGTCTGGATTTGATTCACAGGTTTGCCATTTGCCATAGACCTGGCAGAGTGAACTCTGGCTGCTCCTTTCTCCACCCGCTTGGAGATCTGCATCACTGACACTGACTTGACTTAAAGTTAACTCAGTGCTCTACCACTACTCTATGAAAGTAAAACAAAAACTTCACACTATTTTAAAGATGCTATTGGAACTTTAGGCATACAAACTTCTTAGTACAGGACTCAAAGCTCCTAGCACAAGATGCCTCTTTAAGATTTGAATTCTAGTTTCCTGTAAATTTCAATTTTCAGTGTCAGTCTGGAATTAAAAAGCAGTAGTCACAAGACTTGTCCTCCCCTACTTGAGGTTATGGTTTACAAAAAAGAAATTTTAAAAATACCTTTTAATACTTCTTGATAACTTTTAACATACTCGCATCTGACAGTACTACACAAAAGATAAGACACTGTCCTTAAGTTAAATCTCTCACTTAAAAAATCCCCAGCTCATAGCCTGTTCTCTTTAGCTATTTCCCCTCTACAAATATGCAGCGCCTTTACTCCAAGGCATCCAAAGGTCTTGATGTTAGGATGTTCCAAGAAACTATTTTTGAAGAGACATCAGAAATCTGCTACAGTCAGTCAATGTCGCTAGCACTTTTTCCAAGAATAAAATAGCCTTAACTTTAGAAAGTAACATTTCCCCTTGACTGAATGAAATTCGACAGGTGAAATACAGTAATCTCATAGAGCATCCCAGACATGCTTTGTTTAATTTTAGTCCTTTCTCCATGCCAATCAAATCAAACTGAATACTCAGCCTTACTAACTACCCATTTATATGAGAAAGGTATGGCTTAAAAGATAGGGTAAGCTTCACAGAAGCATTCTCTTCAAAAAGACGAGATTTCTGCACAGGTATTGGCTGGCTCAACCTATCCTAGAGCTAAAACACACTTGAAAGAATGTTCTAAGACCACACTGCCTTTCGTGCCCTATCTCAGACAGAACTCGGCACCTCCCTTTCAAGTGATGTTCCTAACACTCCCGAAGCTAACCAGCTTGCTGCAGCCTAAGCAGAGGCATTTAAAAATTACCACAAGGATTTTGAGTTCCTCTGAACGGAAGCCTTCCACTTCCCCCTTACAATATGAATTGACACTTGGTAGCTCTGGCAAGCATCTTCCACCATCCTTGCTTTAATTATTGTAGGTGACCTCTAATAATGGGCTGACAACTTCACCTCTCAACCTACTACAAAGTAAGGCCTAACCCCCTGTTTCTAATGGCTCCCGGCCCTGCGTGAATCGCTGCTTCGGCCAGGAGCCACCCAGCCGGCACAGACCAAGGTGATTTGCAAAAGGGCACACAGGTTTGTGCACCGCCATCCCCTACCATCGGCCTCCCTGCCGCGGCCGGCTCCAGAGGAGTTCGTGTGACCCCAACCCACCGCCCCCCTGCCCGCAGGGGCCGCCGGAGAGGCGACCGAGGGTCCCCTTCCTTCTGGGACTGCAGCAGCCCCCGGGGCCCGGCTGCTCACCCCTGCACGCCCGGGCTGTATTTCCTGGTCTTCCAGGGGGTGCCGGGGCTCTGCAGCGCTGGCTGAGGCAGCTGCCGCTGCTGGTGGGGGGAGTTGTTGACGGTGACGCCGCGGCTGCCGGAGAGCAGGTAATTCATCCCATAGGTGCTGGCTTTATTCTCCCGTTTCCTGCGGCCCGGGTGGTACTGGTGCTGCTGGGGAGACGCCGGGGGCGGGTGCGGGCTGCGCGCCGGGTGCGGCGGCTGGTGGTGCCCATTCACAGCGTTCACTTTGTTCTCGTGGAAGTTAAAAAACTCCCCGGGTCCGGCCCCGCTGCCCAGCAGCCCGGGAGGAGCCACCGCCACCGCCCGGGGGCCGCCGGAGGAAGAGGAGGAGCCGCCGCCTCCGCCGCCGCTGCACGATCCCGAGGAGGAGAAGCCGGGGCTCTCGGTGCCGGACTCCACTGACGAGCAGGATGACGAGGAAGACACGGAAGGCGACTTCTGCAGCCGCCGCCCTCCCTCGCCGCCGCCGTTCACCGCCGCGGGGCCGGCGGAGACAGCGGGCACCAGTCCGGTCAGCAGGGCCGGCGGGGAAGGCGAAGGCGAAGGCGGCGAGGAAGAGGAGCAGCAGGCGCCGGGCGCCCCGAGCCGCACGCAGCCGTGCCCGCGGGGCGGAGAGGCGGCAGAGTCCAGCGCCGGGGAGTTGAGGCAGAGGTAGTGCGGGAAGCTGGCGCCGCCCCGGCCCCCCACGCCCTGCGAGGTCTCCCAGATCTGCATCCACAGCGCATTCGCGGGTCCTTTCTGCTCAGGCTGGATCCAGGCCACGCGGGGATCCATCCACGCCCGCCCGCCGCCGCCGCCGTCCCTCACTGCCCGGCCAGAGCTCCGCGCCGCCGCCTGCTCACCGCCTGCTCCCTCGCTCGCTCGGCCCGGCAGCGGCGCTAGGAGCGGCCCGGCAGCAGCGGCATGTGTCGCGGGGAGGAGGGAGCGAGGGAGGGCGGCAGGGCGGCCGGAGGCAGAGCCGGGCGAGGGGAGCGCGGCTCGGGAGGAAGCGGAGGCGGCGCAAACTGTACCCGGCGCTGCCCGGAGCGCTCCGCTCGCCGTTCCAATGTGGCGTGTCCCCCTCTCCCGGGCCAGAATCGGCACTGCGCATGTCCCGCAGATTTTAAACCTTCACCGGAGACGGCCGCCCTGGCAACCGCACATGCGCGGGAAGCGGGAGGTAGACGGGAGCTGGGAATGCTCCCCCGCCCCGGCGCTCGCCCGCCTGCGCCGGCGCGGAGCGGCGCGGCCGTGCCTCAGCCCCGGCGGCGGGCGGGGGCAGCTGGGGGCCGTGCCGTGCCTCCCGGAGTCACTGAATGGGTCGAGCTGGAGGGGACCACGGTGGTCCAACCTCCCTGCTCAAGCAGAGTCATCGTAGAGCACGTGGCAGGCAATTGCATCCAGACAGTTCCTGAATATCTCCGGTTAGCGAGATAGGGGGGACTCGACAACCTCTCTGGGCAACCTGTTCCTGTGTGTAGTCACTCCCACAGGAAAGAAGCTCTTCCTCATGTTTAGGTGGAACTTCCTTTGCATCAATTGCTGCCCTTTGCTTCTTGTCCTATTGCTTGGCATCACCGAGAAGAGCTTAGCTCCATTCTCTTGACGCCTTTCCTTCAGATTCTTACAGACACTGATGAAGTTCCTTCTCACTTGTCTTCCCTTCACCTCCGTGAGTGTCTGGCGCAGCCGCGGCCTTGCCCCGCTATTAGTTTCTCACAAGCACTGCATTGTCTGACCCCCCCATCCCACAGCTCATCCCTTTGGAGAAGGGTAGCTCAGTTCCCACAGAAATAAAAGGGTGAATTTTGAGGACTTACTCAGAAAAGAAGCAAGTGCAGGCAGGCCTCCCTTGGGGAGGCTGAGCAGCAGAGAGTGTGGGGCTGATCAGGGCCACTCACTCCCTGGGGGAAAGGGGAGGCCCAGCTGATGCGTCCAGGCAGCACCACGCAGTTCATAACCATGGGAACGCTCTCCTTGGATTGATAGTGCCAAGACAGCACCATAAAGCACATTTCCACTGGGTACTCCAGTTATTATTGGGCTTGAGTCACAGGGAGACAATGCTTGTTCCAAGGGGTGTCTCTAATGGATGGGTTTCCTGTGCAGTGATCACTAAGTAAAATGCGTACTGCTATTGGAATAGGATCAGACATAACGTGATCTAAAGATGGGGTTTAAGAGCCAGCCTCCCAGGATCAAGTCCATAACGATTCTCATTCTAATCCAGTGATCAGGCCTTTTCCTTAAGCAGCTTCAGCATACGTATGGATAAAGTGTCCTCTACTGAGGTACCCCCAGAAATGCCAGCAATCCAGGACTCCCCAGACTGTTCAACAGAGCCCTTAACCTGATAGCAGAACAGCACAGAGAAGAGTTGTATGTCCATAAAGACAAATGCTATCAGGGAATCCTAGTTGGAACAGCCCTCCAATGCAGTTATGTGTTATATCTGGAATGATCTAGCTGCTGCATAAGGTGAGAAAAGAGAAGTCTCACTCTCCAAAATCCTTCTAATTTCTTTCCCTGCTGCCTTGCACAATCCCTGATATTGATCAGTGAGCAAATTTAACTTCTTAATTCGGAGGAGACTGCACTTGGAAGAAAAGTAATAGTTTTCAGCAGTTCATTTTGAATTAGCTTACTTTGTGATGAGAGCTGGCACTAAGGATGGGATGGAGAGAGCATGAGAGAACAAGACTGTCATTTGTTAGCAGAGGGCAGTTGTGTTTGATGCAGTTGTATTTCCTAACTATACCCTTAGACTTTAGAGTAAGGGAAATTGATATGAGGGTGACAGCCTGATGTTTATTATCCAAAGTCATTTAGAAAAAGCAAAAAGGTTGTTTTTGTTAAAGAATAGGCCCATTTTCAGGACTAACAGCCAAAGTACACATAAAAGTACACAATAAAAAAACCAAAACCAAACCACATGAAAGAGATATTAATTATGTTTCATATAAAAGTATGTTCACCACAATTTCTTACATGGTCAATGAAGTGTTAGAATCTTCAGCAGAGATTTCAGCTTGAGTTACCAATAGAAGTCCTCGGTTTTACAGTTCTTCTTCCAAAGGATTTTGGATTGTTTTGATTGGGCTTTAACTGGACTTGAAAGAAGACAAATAAACAGACCACTCAACTTTGTTCTTTTTACAGAACCGAGAAATAAACCAGAGAATTATACCATCTCTTTCTTTTAACTCTGAATACTTTGCATTCTTGCCTCTATGATGGCCTGGGTACAGCAAGGAGAGGTGAGGATAGACAGTATTTCTGCAAGTTTAGATGCTGTGGTACGCTAATGTGCCGGTGATTGTAACAGGGACTCTGCCGGGTACGTGCAAAGCCAAATTTTATTGTACAAAGCTCATTTTATATACTGTTCCAAACCAGCAGTTCAGCAGCTACAAACTTCAACTTCTAGGATTACATTTTTTTGCACCTCCAACAGCTACAATCTCTTTGCCTAATCTCATGTTAACTATCCTACTTTTTGTCTCGATTCCTGCTTTTTGTTTTGTCTCCCGCTCTTTTGTTTTACCTAGTGCCAGACTTGGGGTACGCCCATCTCCCCCAGGGCCCCACGCCAACAAAAGCCATCCTCCCTGGCGACATTCTGAATCCCCACACTAAGGGTTGGAAGAGTTACTTTGTAGATCGACTGTGAAGTACTGAGAAGGTTGAGGCAGCTACAGAGCCCACATCTCAACCCTTTTAGTTCTGTGTTTTGACTTTTCATACCTCCAGTAAAGGTCACATCTTCAGCCTGCTAAGCTGAAACTCTTAAAATAAAGGAATACTGATCAGTGTTTTCATAGCGTAATAGAATCACAGAGTGGTTTGCATTGGAAGGAACCTTAACCATCACCTAGTTCCAACTCTCCTGCCATAGGCGGGGACACCTTCCACTAGACCAGGTTGCTCAAAGATGTGGAGGGGGAAACCGAAGAAACGCAATGGCCAATCTTTCAGAGATCTTTCAAGCTCAGCAGTTTCATGATCTGTTTTCTTTATTTCCTTCCCTGCCCGGCTGCCATCTTTAAAAATCGGCACTTTTAAGAAGGCCTTATTTCCCACTTTGCTAAAATTAACTTAATTTTGAGATCTAAGTGATAAAGACCACTGCCTTGTAAGAGACAGTAATTCAAAATCAACTTTTGAATGAGGAGAGACTCTCACTAACCCCAAGCTTTTCTTGGAAGAGGCTAGGCAGTTTCCTGAAGTAGCCACAGAGAGAGTTGTCTCTCACTGGCTTAAGCTGTGTTAGACAGAATTTCTGAAACTACAATAGTGCTTTGTCAGTTCTTTGTATGGGTTCAAGGCAGCAAATACCATGTAAGTGTAATAGAGAACATGGGATGGATGGGTGGCACAATGTGCTTGAAGGTCCACATTTCAAGAACTTGGAGAAGAAGGAAATCTCTGAGAAATCTATAAGCAACAGTTTGATAATACACTAATTAATTCATCTATCTCATGATGATTTGTCAAAGCTTGTGGCACATCACTGAAATATCTCTGCAGAAAAGGATGTATTACATAAATACATAACTAACTAACATAACTACATAAATATGTACAATATGAAGAAATAATACCCAATGGTCTGCTGTGGCATGAGGACGAGGAAAATTATCACCTAACATCAGGTTTTTCTCTCCTCTGTTTCTAGCCTCTCCAGTGAGAAATCTAAATAAAGTGTGTTTCTAATCTTGTCTCCTTAAAGTGAGAATTTCCCTCTAAAAGTAGCAAGTGAGAACTTCCTTTGCAAGGATTAATTTTTTTTTAAATCTGGTTGATTTTAATTCAACTGTCCTGAATGAAACACCACAGTGAAGGTAAGATTCTCAGAATGTTTGAAAGTCAAATACACTTTGGATCATCAGAAAAAAAATCTTTTCAATAAAGCTTCCTTCCCACTGTTGAATTTGTGAGGATTCAGGTAATGAAAAGTCTCGCCCTATATTTGGCACTGGTGAGGCTGCGCCTTGAATCCTGTGTTCAGTTCTGAGCCCCTCAGATCAGGAAGGACATTGAGGTGCTGGAGTGAGTCCAGAAAAGGGCAGCAAAACTAATGAAGGGTCTTGAGCACAAATTCCATGAGGAATGGCCAAGGGGGCTGAGATTGCTTAGCCTGGAGAAAAGGAGGCTCAGGGGTGACCTTATCACTCTCTACAACTGCCTGAAAGGAAGCTGTAGCCAGGTGGGAGTTGGTCACTTCTCCCAGACAAGCAGCGACAGAATTAGAGGATACAGCCTCAAGCTGCACCAGAGGACATTTAGGTTTGACATTAGGAGGAATTACTTCACAGAAGGGGTGATTAGACATTGGAATGGGCTGCCCAGGGAAGTGTGGATTCACCATCCCTAGAGGTGTTTAAGGAAAGACTGGATGTAGCATTTGGATTTTGACCCATATGACCTTGATTCTGGCTACCTGCAATCACACTGCAAGCCTCTGATGGATCACCTCCTTCACGCTCCCCAGCTCTGATCTCCTTTGTAGCCTTTGTGGCCTGTAGCCATTCACTTAAGATCTGGACTCAATGATCTTTGAGGGTCCCTTCCAACTCAGAATATTCTGTGGTTCGGTAGTGGGATGGATGGAGAAGCACAGAGAGTAGGGCTCAGCAGTATATCTGACCAGGCTTGTACCTGATGAAGAGGAAAGCACTGAACAAATCAAGGTCTCAAGATGGATGGGAGTGTGAGAGAAAGGCTGTCCTGCCCAAGGAGGTGCATCTCTAACAAGTGACCTTCAGAGTGTGCTAGTCACCAGGAGATAGCGTTGGGGAGGAGGTAACAGGGAAACAATTTCCTTAGCTGCACTATCATCACTTTTTTTTCTCAGTAAATACATTTCTGAATGGGAGAGTGGAGATACAGTTTTCACATCTCAAATGTAGCTGATCACAATAGGGAGACAAGGAGAAATCCAGAACACAAGTTGCTGGTTCTTACAAGGTATGATTTGGGGCATTCTTTTAATCTGTCATCTGGAAATACGGGCTTTTACCTTCTTCAAAATGGCTTGTGTCTCCCATTAAAGAAGGCTTGGCATGAGGAACCCTGAACAGGCTTTAATCATGTTATATTTTCTCCCTTAAATTTTCTCCTTGGCTCAGTCTTTCCACTCATCAAGGCTCTATGTCCTCTTCCGATGAACAGTATGCATCAGCCAAATCTAGGTTGTTGAGGCATATTCAGAGCCAGTTAAAGTACAGAGCCTAAAACAGCCATCTCCTCTTCCCACCCTGTCTTCCCTGATCTTACAATGATTGCCAGCCCTGTGTCAGAGAAGCTGAACACATGATAAATCAGCAGCTGAACAGCTGCAGCTTCCATCCAGGCATGTTCATGCACATGAAAATACTTTTCTAGCTGCCTACATAAAATAGCTGTGTGGTAAATGGAGAAAGCGTGGGAGGCAGCTCACAAGCCATTCCGTTCTGTTTGCGTTCAGGGTGGCATCATAGTGGGAGAGGGTGCACAGACAGCCGGGTGTGATCCTTGCCTCACACTGCTGGATGGGTGTCAATGCTTCTGGTGGGAATTCTGCCTTGGAGACCTTTCATCACTGTGTTCATGGTATGGATGAGCAATACTACAACACGAGCAAAGTAAGGGTTCCACCTTGACATTCCCACATTCTATTCCCATTGCTATATTTGGCACTCCAATAGGGATTACTTTCAAAAGTCTGCTTTATTATGAATGTTTTGAATGTTATGAATTACACAGAAATTAAATACTTAACACAGCATATTTTTTTCAGTATTCAGTGACATATTTAGTTGTGCTGTATCAACTTTCTATGAAAGTTTTAAAGTTGTTTTTGCATTCTATTTTGTTTCTTTTTATCATTTAGAGACGTTTGGGAGCATACAGGTTTTGGAAGGTTTGTTTTTTAACTCAGGGATTAGGAATTCTGCCTTTGAGATTTGTCACTTTTCATAAGAGAGGATGTTCTGCCAGCAGTAACACTTAATTGAAGAGAAATCTTACAGACTTTCTTTCTTCAAAGCTTTATTTAGACATGAAATTAAATTGTGATAACAAGCACAAAGAGAGTTTTAAGAACAATTTTAGCTGTAGAAAATACTCTATGAGAAAGATGATAAACAAATGAAGTTTATGCTAAATATCTATAAAGCTTTCGAAGGTTTTTTTTCAAGTGGAATCTGAAGAGTTGCATGAAATCAGATGCTCTGTCTTCCTGTCCTGATTAACACAGAGCCCTACAAAGAGTTGTTTTTGTCAGAAAGGTCACTTGCCTTTAAATGACAAGTCGAGAGAACATATTAAGGAGACTCTCATGAAAGTTCATAGGAATAAACTGGTCAGGATTCCTCCCTTATTTGTGTTTGCAATCTAGGAGGTCCCAGGATCATCTTTAAGTTGTCACTCTCCAGGCTGCTGTGGAGGACAGCTGAGGGCATGCAGAATGTGTTGTGTGAATCCTGGCAGAGGGGAGGGCCCTAGCACTAATATGGAAAGAAAAAGGAGATCTGGCTAGACTGTCTTCCAAGAGAAGAATCTATAAGTTGTAGTAGGTTGAAACTTAGTACCTCTGGTACATTAAATTTTGTGTGCTTGGCATTTAAACCAGAGTCAAACCACAACAAAGTAATGCATTGTTCCTTCTAGGAACAATATTAGAATAAAAATGCTTTCTTCATATCTGCTGGGTGTAAGCTTTCTGTGGGGGAGAGCAAGAGGGGACAAGCTATGAGAAAGCTGATGTACAAGTCACTTAGTGAGGATGTGCCCTGGAGCCCTGATCTGCCATATTAGACAGGGCACCAGCTGCTTCTGTACTAAACCTGGAAGGATCATTTATGCATAGCAGAACGACTGTGGTTAGAATTAAAATTACGTCAGGTGTCAGCAAAAACTATCGTTGTGGAAGATGTGGCTCACTTTTATTAGATTCCATGCTAGATCAAAGCCATATTTGATCTAGTACAGATTTCTAGAAGATAATTTATCTTGAGTGGTCAACTGGGTAAGTATTTATCATTGGTTCATCCTGCCCGCTGGTCCTCATCTATAGGCAGCACAGGCACATACCTACACGCATTTGCTCTTTAAATAGAAACTGCTCTATTGCAATGCACCTCCCTCTCCTTAAATATATCTATGTCCTGGATCTCCACCTTCAAAGCTATTATTTTTAACTGTTCTTGGGCCACAACTAAATCACTTGGACGTCTCAGGAAGGAGATTTCCAGAAGAGAAGCAGCTTGATGCCAATATAAAAGTGCTGACCCGAGCTGTATTTGCATTGGGCCATGGATAAGTTAGCAGAGGAGTACAGAAGATCAAAGGAGAGCAAGATTTTTTGGCAGGGTTTTTAGCTGAAGTTGATGCGCAGCAGCTGTAGGATAGATTAGATAGGGAGTGATAAGAAAGAATAATATGGTTTAGCTGGTCCTTTAAAATTTGGATAGGAACAAAGATAGGAAAAGCATGCATCGGTAAGAGAACACGGCTGACAATTTCATTTGATGCAGAGAAAGACCTGGACTAGGAATAAGGGGAGCAAAAGAAGTGGAGTGGACAGATTCGGATGGTGGTCAGGGGGCCAGGAAAGCTGTCAAGAGTGAAGGCTCATCAGTCAGTGCACACATGTCCATTTGCTCTTTGAAGGACCTAAAATCAAGGCCAGGAACCAGAAAAGTATTCACTTCTCCCCCAGACTCTCTACCAGCACTCCAACTTTCTTGCAACAAATCCTCCTATGGTTTCTACCCTGTGGTTCAATACTGAAACCATATAGCACTTCACCATTTTCTCTGCCTTCCCTGAGAAATAAAAAACAGCCTCACCATCAGTTCTTTCCAGTGTGTGGACAGACTGTGGGCAGACAGAGACACACTGTGACTTCTCCTGGACTTCTTCAGTTTGTCAGTACTATTTCACCTTGGGACCTTACACACATGCTGTCCAACAGACATGTCTTTGGGATCCTGAAGGCTGTAGATGAACAGAACATGCCTGGGCATTCCTGCCCCACCTTGTGATAGCAGTGCCAGTATCTGCTGCCTGTGGGTATCAGCAGTGAATCATAGAATTGTGTAGGTTGGAAAAGTCCTGGTAGAACATCAAGTCCGATCTTTAGCCCAGCACTGCCAGGTCTGCCACTAAACTGTGTCCCTAACTGCCACATCTACACAACTTTTAAATACTTGCAGTATCCCTTCAGGGAATCAACCCTTGGTGACTCCATCACTTCCCCAGGCAGTCTGTGCCAATGCTTGATAACCCTTTCAGTGAGGAATTTTTTTCCCAATAGCCGATTTAAACCCCCTCCTGGTGCAGATTGGGGCCATTTCCTCTTGTCCTGTGACTTGTTACCTGAGAGAAGAGACTGACTCCCACCTGGCTACAGCTTCCTTTCAGATAGTTGTAGAGAGTGGTAAGGCTCACCCTTGAGCCTCCTTTTCTCCAGGCTAAACAACTCCAGCTCCCTCAGATGCTCCTCATCACACCTGTGCTCCAGACGCTTCCCCAGCTCCATTGCCCTTCTCTGGTCTCGCTCCAGCCTCTCAATGTCCTTGTAGTGAGGGGCCCAGAACTGAACCCAGGATTTGAGAATTTACCAGTGCCAAGTACAGGGGGACCATCACTGCTCTAATGCTGCTGGCCACACCATTGCTAATACAGGCCAGGATGCCGTTGGCCTTCTTGGCTACCTGGGCACATGCTGGATCATGTTCAGCTGGCTATTAACCAGCAACCCCAGGGCCTTTTCCAATGGACAGCTTTCCAGACGCTCTTCCCCCGGTCTCTAGTGCTGCAGGGGGTTGTTGTGGCCCAAGGGCAGAATCCAGCACAGAGAACATGATAGTTACCTGCAATGGCAATTTCCATTCCACAGCCATGCAAACTGAGTTAAGGAGTCCGTTCATGATATCAGTCTCTAATCTCAGCAAGCGTGGGCTTCACGGTAAATCTATGCCTCTGAGCTCCAGGGCTCATGGTCTCTATGGACATGCAGGTAACATTGAAGAAACAGCATTCATTTATTGTGGTGAGAACAGAAAGGGATTGCGGAAGGAGGAGTGAAATTGAAACAGAATCTGAAATTGAAACAGATGCTGAAATCTCAGCATTGAAACAGGTTAGGATTTCTGATTGCCTGTGGTTACTGTACATAGGTTAAGATAGAAGAATATTTGTTGCTCCCTCAAGGCAGGTCATGGGCCGGAGCAAGGAAACACTGCCATTCTTGCTGCCATGTGCCAAGCTGAAGCTCCCATGTAGCTTTGAGATGGGGCAGCTTTACTTCTTCCTGTGCCTCAAATTCACCACTGGCTCAAAGCATCCAGAAGCCTGGAAACAGCTCCAGGTTCCTGCAGTGAAGTTTCACAGGCTGGTGATCCTCTCCACGGAGTCCTGGTGTCCTGGCAGTTCATTGGTGATTCTCATGTTTCTTAGCTGAGTGAGAGTGCAGCTGAAAGCCTGCCTTGGAATAGTCTGGCCTCCAGTCCTACAGCTCAAATTGAAGATCTTTGCCATGGTTGCTGACAGATGATGCTTGCAATAGGATAGCCTTTGCTTCCAGACTCTCCGGCAGAGCTCATGGTGTGGTATGGACTGATGCCATCAAACAGACAGATAGAGTATTCATTCCACTCACAGAAACACTAAAGTTCAGCTGTCTTTTGATATGGTAGCAAGGATGCATGGACCTCCTTCTCATTTAAAACAAGTTAATTTGGACACAAGACAGATGTGCTTATGGCTCCACACCTGCCTGGTGGGACCTGGAAGGGCTCTTTCCATCACCAGGCTGTAGCTGTTTTCTCATTCAGCGTTGCCTGGTGATAACTGTGAAGTTCATCCCAGCTGGTTTCTCATGATGCAGTGACAGACATTGTCCATGAGACTTATTTTGTTGGATGGAAATAATGTCTTGAGGATGTACTCAGAAGGTGACAGTAATTAACACATGGTAAACACCAATATTTTTAGGATGATGCAGGATTCTCAGAACCTGGTGAAGCCATGTGGCTACCAGAGCAGGAAGTTAAATTGGTACTGCCAACAAGTCTTGCATGGTGGGAGAAACAAAATGCATTGATGAATCTCTTTTGCAGTTTCTGCATCTTATTTGCTCGGTTCATATACCATCAGTTAATCAGACTGGCCATATAGACAATTCCACAGATTCTGAGCATAAAGCCATGCTACTGCCCTTTCCCACTGCACACTACATCACTTAGTGGTTGAAAAGTGCTTCTCTGCCAACTTTGTTACCATTCTATTTTAAATGCTTCTGTTGATTCCTTCCCTTGTTGATGGTGTAAGTCATACTGTCCAGAGGTGATCCCTTCTGAGAGTAGTGTTCTAACGGTGTGCTGTGTCAGGGATTCTTACATGATGCAGTTAGTCTCCTTCAGCTCCTTGTTTGTGTAGATTGATGGTCCCTCTGCCCTCTAGTGGGGACCCTCTCTTTCTCCTTCTCTTTCGTAACTTACCTGTGGGAACCAAACATAGTATTAGTCTACACCCCACACTACTCAATGGAATGCTTCAGGAGTTCCATTGCATAAATCTGTGGCTGACTCTTGGCTGTGAAGTGCAGACCCCTTCAGAGTCTTCCCTTGAACTGGATTTGTTAGGAGTGGGCAGAAGAACATACGAGGATCTGTCCTGAGGATGTGGAAGCTGCCTTTTTCACCATTTGCCCTGTATTTCTTCCTGCTGTTTTCTGCTTTCAGTATCCTTGTGACAAGTGAAATCCTTTCCCTGCCCTGAGTGTGGTATGTTTCTTGTTGAGTACGTGTTAACCATACACTAGGCTTTGCCATATGGATTCTGTTGCCTGGTGCTGGCCTGGAAACCATCTGTTACTACTAGCAGTGGCTTTGGCATAGGGCTAGGAGACAGGGTGGAAGTGGATTGACCTTGATTGTGCCTTTTATAAGATAGGCAACTCTGCCTCAGCTTTCTGCACAGATGCAAAGAACAATTTCTTGACATTTTTACTGCATGGCGTAATTCTTTGCTACGCCTGATTCAAACTCTCTCATTCAGCTTGAACTCTCTCATTTGGGCCACATGGAAGCCGGCAAGAATTATGGACAAAATGTTTTGATCTCACAGAAATTATATCTGCAGTTACCCACAAGGAAGAAGAAACAGTCTGTGATGTCTCAGGGCAGACCTCATCTATCACCCTGGAAAGTTTCAAATTGGATCTGCTAGAACAAAATATTTACAGTATACATTGGGAAAGATAAAACCTTTTCTAGATCTAGTAGAGCTCTGGCTGAATGCCCAGCTTTGCTGCCAAACAGCTGGCCTTACTGTTGTACAGAGAGTAGGAAAAGGCAGTATGTTTCTCTGGAGGAATCTCTACAGAGGCTAACAAAGATAAGGAGCCTTATCCCTGGAGACCAAAATTACTTGTAGTCTTCACTAATATCCATTCCAAATCCTTACTGGAGAGCCTTTCATAAAATTGATTTACTTAAAAGGAAAGCCCATTCAAAGGCTGCAGTTTAAAATGCCTGTGGAGACATACTTTCCTAGGCCGAAAAATATGGTGTTATAGAAAGCAATCTCTATAAACAATAGAGCTGTTCTTTGTATTTTGTATTTTCTCCTGTGTCTTATGCTACAGTCATCTACTTTAGAACATATTTAAGTTGCAAATAACTACTAAAAGTAGAACCAAACTCTTCTGGTTAGTACCAGCATTTTTCTTTCAGGTCCTCCTGTAAACAGTGCTTGGCGAAAATTCATGAGCACAAACACAAAAAATTCTATGAGAAATGTTTTGATATGATTAATAAAAAACAAAAAAACCCAAACCAAAAACCAACCAAACAAAAAAGCCCCAAACACAAAAAAGCCCCACAACAAAGTAAAGCTTTTCTTTGCTTAGCAATGTTTTCTCCACAGGAGACTCTCCAGAAATCCCTCTTGTGATCAGTTCATGAGATAGTCCATAAATTCACTGTGTGTAAAACAACATTACATGAATAAATCATTGAATGGGGTTCTTTTTCAGGGTGTCGTTGTTTGTTTGTTTGTTTTAACTGAAGGTGTATAGTGAAAATCTGAGACAAGAACAGACTAAATATACCAGCAGCTGGGATGGAGCTGCAGGCCTCTCAGAATTTTGCATGCCCAAGAGCTGTCAGCTGTGGAGGTTGAGGACTCAGGGCCTCTTGCTGGATGCCCTCTGTGTCTGAGCACAGTTAATCGTGGATTTATACTGTGTCTCCATGCATGCATGGGCTGGTACATCCAAGTGCCGGTGACTGGGGAGACTGAGATCCAGGGGCAGCTACTGGGCAGACTGGGTGCCTGAGCCCAGCTGCTGGAGGCATCCACTTTGTACACTTGTACTGACATATTTCCCACAAACAGACAAAAAACTTCCAAAACCTAACAAAAGTTGTAAGCCTCTGAAAGGCTGAAATAAGAAATTCTCTGTGTGGGCTTCCATCTTCCCTGGGCTGCTTAGCTGAATGCTGTGATAACAAATGAGGGTCTATGCCCTAGGTGCTGGCAAGGAACTGGTCTAGCTATCAGTAAGTTTGTAGAGGTTGGTGCATCTGACTGGAGGCTCCCATGTTGGGAGCTGGAGTGGGAAGAGGATCACAAGCAGGAAGATTAGCACTCCTTGTTGTTCTACATGTTGTACAACACAGACACAGATTGGTGCAGACCTTTGCTGATAATATATTCATGCATGTTTGAGGGTGCATTCCTGTCTGCTTCCAGCGTCCCTGAACTGAGGAGAGGACAGTCTTTGACTCTGCTGCTGTGAGTAACAATTTCTGCTCTAGGCAGTGCTTAGTGGGGACTGGAGACTATGATGCAATAGGTACCCAGTAAGCCCACATCTGTGCAGTGCTACAATAAGACAATTGAGAACAGTGTTAGATTGGATTTTATATGCGAGAAAGTGTTAGATAATCATTTCATGTTTCTAATTAGCCTAGTGTTAATGAAGACACAAAGTGGCAGAAGATGACAGTATTACTCAATGAAAAATAAGGCATGGCTTCTCGTCTGCAGTGCTCCTTGCAATTCATCTTTTTTTGATCTGATGCAGAAACAAGAATATTCAGGAAGATATCTGAGATTTATCCACAGTAGCAGATGGGGTTACATCTGCAAAAAAGGTTGTTTTGTCTGCTTTGAATTGAAATTAAAAGCCATTGCAATGACAATTTACCTAGTATGAAGAATTAGGAAACAAAGTACAATTACTTTGGGGTTTTTTACTTTTAATAGTGACCATTTGAAGAGTAGTAATTATAGCATATTGTTCATTGAAGTCTGGAATGTCTACATTGCATGGCAGTTTCAGTTTAGAAAAACTTGAAGCAATTGACAAAGACTTTTCCTACAAGTGCCATGTTACTGTTTTATTTTAAACTTTTATAAATTCAAACATTGTATTGGGCTTGCATGGCAAGGTTTTGGTAGTAGAGGGGCTACAGGGGTGGCTTTTGTGAGAAGCTGCCAGAAGCTTCTCCCGTGTCCAACAGAGCAAATGCCAGCCAGCTCCAATACAGACCTGTCGCTAGCCAAGGCTGAACCCAGCAGTGATGGTGGTAGCATTGCTGGGATAGTAGTTAAAAAGAGGGAAACAAAAGGTGCAGTTGCAAGTGGAGAGAGGAGTGAGAATATGTGAGAGGAAGAGCTATGCAGACACCAAGGTCAATGAGGAAGAAGGGGCGAGGAGTTGCTCCAGGTGCCAGAGCTGAGATTCCTCTGCACTCTGTGATGAAAGCCATGGTGAGGTAGCTGTGCTCCTGCGGTCCCTGGAGGTCCATAGCGGAGCAGAGATCCACCTGCAGCCCATGGAGGACTCCACATTAGAGTAGTGTTCTCTTTTTGCTCGTGAAAATATCTCATCTTATTTTTTCTTGGCTATTTAGCTTTCTATTCATACGACTATACTGCTATATGCTGTCTGAATAACTACTCATATTTTCTGAACTACTTTTCCTAGTATTATTTTTATTCTATCCGTAATGATCACATACTGCATTGTTTTAGATGAACTATTATGGTTAATCTAATACTCAGAGGCCTAGTAAAATCTGCAAGGATTATTTGAAGCATAAAAGGGACTATTTTCATCTTTGGTTACTGATGTTAGTATATCCCGATGACTCTCCTTTAACACTTGAACACTTTCACAGTACTATTTGGGATTTTCAAGTCAGTTCTCCTGTTCAGATACCATCACAATTTTTCAAAGAGACAGGCAGAGAATGAAAGAGGAAACATATTTGCCTTTGAAAAACATTAAAATCCTACAAATCTGCACTGTTGCACTGGGGTGCTTTGTCACAGGGCTTCCTTGCATGTTAGCAGGACCCTGGCTTCTTGGTCTTCTGCAGCAAACACAACATGTGGAGTGGGGGCATAACTGGTAGCCTCTGGGACTGTTCACCAATACTCTGATATTGATTAAAAAGATTGAATTCCAACCCATGAAGCAGCCAGTAAGACACAAAGATAGCAGGTACCTGAAGTAGGTTTTGCTTGCTTACATTGGACTGGCCTTAAGTCTGGACAGTGCTGCTCAATGCCTGAGCCTCCATTCACAGATCACATAGCTTTTTCTTTTCTGAAAGAAGTTTATGACTAAGTTTGTGGTGGTTTTCCCTTTCAATAGCCCAAGGAAATGCAGTGCTCCCTTCCAGAGGAGCTGGAACATGTGGCTTTGCTAGTGCTATCTCTTTGGATCCAGCAACTCATGTCTTCTCAGAAACTGGACAGATATTTCCAAAATAATTTGATTTCTAAGCAAACATGGTAAATCAAGTAAGGGATGTAAAGAACATGTTTTAAGAAGTTCAAGAGCAGGCTTCAGTTGTGCAGCTCTTTCAGATGTAAACCTTCAGTTGTCCTGCAACAGGAATTTAATTGATTGCTTACATGTATTTTTGTGTGGGCACATGAACACATAGATCGTGATAGATATGTTGCATCACTGCAAAAAGTGGTGCAATTTTACCCTGAGATCTGCTTTCCTCACAAAATGGATGTGTGTATGAAAGGCTGCCCTGACAGCTACAATTGTTGTTGGCAAACCTGAGTAGCATAGAACAGACTGGGACAGTCTCATACTAAAGTTATTAATATATTTCAATCACAAACAGGACATAAAAACTGTGCTAGGCACTCAGGATTTCCTGCCTGCTGGAAGAATTCAAGTTTATACAACAAGTCATTTGTACACTATCTTCACCCCCCCAAAAGATAGTATGGTGCTGAAGCGTGAATAAAATAGTTGAAACAGTAGGTGCTACAGTTTTGTCAAGTGAAAAGTGACCTAGCAGCAGGAGAGGAACCCAAAGGAGTACCCTCTGCTTGTGTTAATCTTTGCTCTTACTGCAAGTGTAGAATGTCTCAGCTACATACTTTGTTTTATGTAACTAAGAATGTATCACTAGACAAATTTACTATGTGACTTTTAATAATTGCTTTGAGTGCATGTCATCAAGTTCACACCTGCATCTAGGTCATTCTAATCCAGCCTTGTTTCTACACTCCCCAGGATCTCAACCGGGATAATGAAATGGCTAGTACAAAAGCCTTGGTCAATCTCCACAAGTTAGACTGGGGATTACTAACAGGAAAAAAAAAAAAAACTATTCAAGCAAGACACCACAAATCATGTTTTATTAGTAAGGGATTTGGGGGAAAGACGTATCAATCTGACTAGAGGTATCTCTATTAAAAACAGTGACGGATATTATACCAAATAACAAGTATGCATGTTTTCTCCCTCTGGAATGGGCAGAACAGAATTCATTTTCACATTACATATTCTCAAGAAAAATGTTGCAGTATTAGATATTTTCCAACAGAAAATCTATAGAGCTGCTGAAAAGGGAAGGGATCACAAGTGAAGAATGACCAATAAGTGGGATATTGTTTGAACAAAAGGGAGTTCTAGCATTTGACCAAGTTGATCATATGCTTTCACCAACATACCTGGGTCTTGAACTGCAGGAATCACAGAATCATTTAGGTCGGAAAAGGCCTCAAAGTTCACTGAGTCCAGCCTCTAACCCAGCACTACCAAGTCCACCACTAAATCAAATCTCTCAGTGCCACAACTACATAGGATGTTGACTCCACCACTTCCCCAGACAGCCTGTTCCAGGGCTTGACAACCCTTTCAGTGAAGAAATATTTCATAGTAGCCAATCTAAACCTCCCCTGGCACAACATAAGGCCATTTCCTCTCATTCTATCACTTATTATGTGGGAGAAGAGACCTGGCTACAACCAGTTGTAGAGAGCAGTAAGATTCCCCCTGGGCCTCCTTTTCTCCAGGCTAAACAGCCCCAGCTCTCTCAGCTGCTCCTCATAAGACTTGTACTCTTAAGAACTGCCTCAAAAAAAATCTGTACTTAGGGAAGGCTTGAGAAGTTTAATGAGAATATAAAATATAAGCACACAAAGAACAAAACCTTCTGGCTTGGGTTTGGGGGTTTTTTTTGTTAATCCAATTAGCTAAAATGTCTAAACATGCTGACATTGACAGCCCACAGACCTTATCTTTTCCTTTTCTGTAACAACAGAGAACAGGAATAAGCTGTCAGACCATCACACTTCAGATCCTATCCCTCTGTAGACAAACCATAAATTAACATTATGTGGGCAAACCAACTGAACTTTTAGACAAGATAAATATTTACTAGCATAGTAGCAGAGCAAAATCGACGCATCTGTACAAATTTGCTAGAAACTATGATAAAAGACTACTGACTAGAGAGCTACAGCTCTTGAATATACAGCAACATAGTGAGCACTGACCTTTCTTTTAGTCTTTATTATCAAAAAAACATTTGCCTTTTCAAAAATGGCAAAAACGAAAAGAAAAACTGTTAGATTAGAGTCTAAAGTGCTGCAGAAAGATGTTTTTTACTGATCGGTTGTCCCAGTAGTGATTTTTAAACAAATATCCATGAAGATACAAGATATTTTGGTAGGTTGACCCTGGCCATATGCCAGGCGTCCACCAAAGCCACTCTGTCACTCCCCTCCACAACTGGACAGGGGGAAGAAAACCTAGTGAAAGGTTCCTACACTGAGATAAGGACCAGGAGAGATCACTCATCCAATATTGCCACAGACAACACAGACTCAAACTGGGGATATTAACTGAATTTATTACTAACAAAATCAGAGCAGGATAATGAAAAGTAAAGTACATCTTAAAAACACCTCTCTTCCACCTTTCCCTTCTTCCCAAGCTCTACCTCCTCCCCCAGGGAGGCACAGGGAGACAGGGAATGGGGCTTATGGTCAGTTCATCACATGTGGTTTCCCCTGCTGTTCAAGGAGAGGAGGCCTTCCCCTGCTCCAACGTGGAGTCCCTCCCATGGGAGATAGTTCTCCGTGAACTTCTCCAATGTGAGTCTATCCCATGAGCAACAGTTCTTCATGAACTGCTCCAACATGGATTGCTCTTCCACAGAGTGCAGCCCTTCAGGCACAGCCTGCTCCAGTGTGGGTCCTCCACAGGATCACAAATCTCACCACGAAACCTTCCTGAGCATGGGCTCCTCTCTCCACAGGTCCCTACCAGAACCCTGCTCCAGCAGAGGCTTCCCATGGCTTCACAGCCTCCTCTCAGGCATGAGGATCCTCCACAGGCTGCAGGTGGATCTTTGCATCCCCATGGTCCCCCATGGGCTGCACGGACACAGCTCCAGCAAGGGAATCTCAGCTCCAGCACGTGGAGCACCTCCTCCCAACTCCTTCACTTGGTGCCTGCATAGATGTTGCATTGCCCAAGAACATACTTTTTTCCTCTTTCTTAAGAATGTTAACACAAAAGACATTACTGTCATTGTTGGTGGGCTCAGCCTTGGCCAGGAGGTTGGCCCCGGGACAAGCTGGCATTGGGTCCACCAGATATCTGCTTCTTCTGGCAGCTTCTTACAGAGGCCCCCCCTGTAGGCTCTGACTACCAAAAGCTGGCCACACAAACCCAATAAAGATATTAATTCACCATACACTATATAAGCATTTTAACACCTTCAGTAGATAGTGTTTTTTGAATGGTTTTTTCCACTAAAAGAGATTTTAATAGGTGGATGATTTAAATAAGAAGATTTTAAAAAATGTTGCAGATGACAGGATTTAGAAATATCCTTATATTTAAGACTAGGATTCTAAAATTATCTCCAGAATACTCTTTAAGTGATCCTATTGAACTTTTATTGTCCAATAACTCCATTTTAACATTGAGGAGTAAATCAAGCTCTTCACCATCCTCTTTCTCCAGCAAGCATCATGACTAGTCATCAAAAAAAAAAATCTTACTGCAATAACCTACTAGAAAACTTAGCATCTGACAAAATTATATTTTCAATTTCTTTTGAAGAACATAACCCAACATTAAAGAGCAAATAGAGCAGACAACACTTGGCAAAAGTTTGAATTCCATTTATTTTCAAATTATATTAGCAGCAGAGTTTTGGAGTTTTGTGGAAAGTTTCTTTAGTTGTTGTCCATTTGTTTGGTTTTTAATTTTTTTAATTATTAGAATTTAGTTGTTCACTTGGGGGTTTTGTCAGATTTTTTTTTTTTTAAGTTTTCCCTTATGTTATATTGGGGTTTTTTTTGGTGTCAGCAATTCCAAAAGATTCTTTATTATTACAATCATGCAAAAGACACAGATAACTTGAAAATCTGTATGCTAGGGATCCCATCATGTTTTTGAAACCATTCTGGAGTCCTTCCTGAGTAAAAGGTTGGGGTATGAGAACTGACACAAGGCTCCAGAATTTTAGAATATAAAATCATCTGGAATGTTAGCAACAGAAGAAGGAAGACACTTGATTTTTTAAAAACAGCATAGTAAGAATTTTTTTTTTAAATCTCAAGGTTTTTTTATAAAGTAAGTTAGAAAACATTACACAATTGTTAACAATGCTAGATTGGCCTAAGTATCCTAAGTAAAGACTTCCAAAACCAGTTTAGAGTGAGAAGACACATATTGCATATTGAGATAGCTATCAATTTTAAGAGGTAGATGACAATATTAATCTATTAGCAGTACAACTTTTATGTAAATACCATTAAATATTGTCTATACAGTGTCCCTATATTTATAAGGGTGCAAAGAGAAGGAAAAACACTGCCTCACCTAAAAGCAACTATATTCATCTAATTCCTTGGTCTGCATAACCATTCTTCTGGAGATGCAGGTGGGGGGAATTGAAAGGATTAGTAAGGCAAGGAAAAAAATAAAATCAACACTATTTGTGTGTGTAGGCAGAATACACTATCCAGACTGCAGTGAGGGCAGCTGAGCTCACAGCACAATCCTCAGGACACATGGCTACATTGAGTGGAAGCAGCAGAAGCCCTGACAGGCAGAAAAAGAAGCATCAGAAGTCGTGCACAGTACTTCCCACCATGCCAATTCACACTCATTGCCTAATGCATTTATGAAGGTGCTTCACTGCTGGAAAAGCATTTCTGTTCCTATTCACCCTGTCCATCAGATTCCAGGTTACCATTAAGAGGAAAAAGCAGTAAGTAATACCAGCTCTGATGGAAAGGCTTTGTCACAGTGATGATCAGAGTATGTTGCTAACCTGCCAGCATCTGTAAAATGTTGGCTGTTACTAAAAGCATCCGTCGCAAAGTGTTAAAAGCACAGCTCAGTACAAAAATGGGATGACAATTTTTCTGTCCTTTGGATAGTCTTCAAATTTCTCAAGGTACCATCTGAAAAACAAAGAAAGAAATCTGATGAGTATTGCATCTTCAAAACGCTTTTGAGGAAATTAAGTGATTGTATAATGTGTTCAATTTAATCCATAAACATTTTTGTCTACAAACAAAACAAATGCCTTTAGAACCTACTCTGGATAGAAAAATAGCATTTACTGTGCTCACCCTAATGACATCTAATCACCAAATACAACAAAACTACATTAGAGCTGCCAGCAATGGGGAATCAAACCAACAGATGTGGTGAGATCAGTCAGAGAAGGAATAGCCCATTCTTTCAAAATGTCTGTTGTTTCACATCCTGAGTATTTTGACGTTTTAGAATTAGAGGGAGAAAAAATTAAATCAAAAACATGTCATTGCATAATGACTTCACATGGAAGCAAGGAATACTTCACACACCGGAATGAGAGTCCCATTCTGCATAGAAACATCTTCAAATTCATTCAGAATTTGAATAATCAAACTGAGCATGACAAACATTGCATTAGCCTCATTGCAAGCATCCCTCAAAGACCATCACTATTTTCAAATCCACACAATTTAAAACAGAAAAAAATGCAGAGCACTATCAGATATTGTGTTTTCACCTTCCATAATAAGCACTTTTAGTGCCATTTTTGAATATTTATTCTTCTGCTTCTCTGAAATAAAAGAACTAAAGTTCACCTGTGCTCCTCAAAGATGCAGATATTCATAATATCACTAGCTAACTGCAAGATCAAAGCTGGAATAAACAGAACAAAACAGGCAATGCACAATAACCTACATCTAGGGAATACCATTATTACCCTATTTACCCATTTCAGTCATTTATTCTAAGTTTTTTAAACTAAACAAACTACAGTAACATGTTTTTACACTTATATGGATTTGCTATTTTTAGTTGCTTGGGGTTTTTTTCCTGTACCCCTCTTCCATTTTTATGCATTTTTCCTTTAGCGTAAATAACTTCCTTTAACATTTAGCTTTTCCTGATGTTCTGAAAGAGTGCCATCAAGGTGTAAGATTGATGGAAACCAACGACGGAATTTGAGCCTGAAGAACATAATGTACAAGGAGAGGCAGGAGAACCTGTCGTTGCTTCATCTGGCAAGGAGGAGACACTCAGAACACAACTGGATGAACCCTGGGTGACTGGGTTTGTGGTTTGCCCCAGCTGGAGCAGCCACACAAGTTGACTGGACAACCTTCAAATGCTCCTCCCAGCTCAAGATACTCTGCGACTCTGCTAACTAATAGCAGGTGATAAAACAGGAAGAGATGGTCATAGGCAAACAGGTTTGGAAGGCTCTGGTTGGATAGAGGAAGAAACTTGATCCCTGGGAGGGTAATACAGACCTGGAACATCCTACAAACAAGGGGCAGGAAAACCCCCCTTTCTGGAGGTTTTCGGGGCTCCACTAGACATAGACATGGCTGCCCTCACAGATGGTCAGTGATTTTTTTTCAACCCATCTCCTCCTTAAATTCACATTTATTTCCTCTTATGCCACTAAGCTTCAACATGAGAACCAAAGCAGGAAACTGAAAATAACCAAAATAAAATTAACGTGTTCAAATTCTTTTACCTGCACTATTCCGTAATGAGAATCCTTTCAGGAAACAAGTCTCCCCAAAGTATGGTCCTTCTTATTAGCAGGAAAGCCACATTATAAATACAGTACGTGAGCAGTCAGAATTTTTTGGGCAGAGACTTTATTAAATATCATCTACCAGAACTGTTTTCATATTGTCCATACACTTGATTATAGACAATATGATACAGACATGACCATAAAGTGTGTCTGTTAATGACAGCTTGAGTGATTTTCCAAATTTCAATATTACAGAAACAGGTTTGAGAAGGGAAAGTATAGTATTGGATTAATTAAGACAATATTGCCAAACTTGTCTATAATCTTTACAGATCCAGGATGAACCACCTTCATCTAAACATTATTTTGTTTAAACCTCATTGTACTGTGTGTTTATGCTCTATACTATTCTGTTGAAATTCTACAGTGCTTAATCTTCTCAGGGTATTCTCTATCACATTCTGCCCTACAGCAGCAGTCTCTTTCACAAGACTTGCTCTGCCACATCCCTATAGGATGAGGCATAATTTGTGAAATGGAAATGCAGTGTGGCATGGAGACAACAGAAATGACAAGGCATGAACACTTACTTGTGGTGCTGTCTTGCCCTTGAACCCAGGATGAAGAGAGTACACAACGCAAATGCAAAGCTTTCAAGGGTGCAGCAGGCAAGGGCAAACCCAAACCATTCCAGGATCTCTCCAAAAAAGTTGGCTCCACTGACATACTCAAACATTCCTCCTGAAAGCAGGACACAGTTACTTGAAAATACCGTAATCAAGATGTCCAGTGTTCTCTTTTCTGTACATCAAATAGGAGCTATATCACCAATGTCTCTTTTTATTTAAAGGCAGTGGAGGCAGAGCTTTTCAGTTCAACCTGTATTATGAAGGATCACTTCAGATCTCATTCTAAGACAGACCTTTTGTAGCTCCATTTCTCCTCTTTAAATAATGAAAGAAAAGATGATTTACTAGCATCAGAAGAAAGTACATGCCTTTGCAAATAATCACTTAATTATATGTTCTTTCATCAAACACCAAACCTTTTTAAAAATATGTAAGGATACAAGACATACCCCCTTGAGTCCCAGAAAATACTCATAGGGTTAGTTAGCAACAATTTTTAATTTTTTTAAGTACTTTAGAAATGAAGTTAATTATGAACAATATTATGAAGTAAAGTTCCATATTTATTCTCTAGCTTATGAAGTTGTTGCACTTTTGTTCCCATTCCTCATCAGATCTGCTATTTCAACCCTTACGCTCAGTGAAAATTTGGCAGCCTGTGTTAAATCTGTTGTATAGAAAATTGTGTATAAGCAATTGGTACTCACCAGCTGAGAATTTTATAAATCAAGAATTTCACCCTAATTCCAAAGCCAGTGTACAAATTGATAACATCTCAGTATAGGCTTTACCATTGGGACTAAACAAACAAGTATTTGGCAAATGTAATAAAGGACATGTTTTGACCTTGCTCTAATTATACCATTTTTGTGACAAAAGAAAAGTGAAATTTTACCACTTCAACCAGATAAGCAACATCAAAAAGACCAGCTCCTCCTGATCTTGCAGCAAATAACATATTTCCGTCAGAACTTTTTTTGTACACTGAACACAGTACAGTATGTTCATATTCATTTTTCACATGGGCACTTCAATTTACATCTATTAAAATTATAAGTTACCTACTTGGTGAAAAATAACAATCTACCTTATTACTCTTATTTATTACCTATTACTCTTAGTTCTTACAGTTTTATTAAAAAAAAATTTAGCAACCAAGAAAAAGCAACAACCAATAGAAAAAATGTAGTGAGAGAGCAGAATTCAGAAGTAGTATCATCTTTCTGCTCTCAGTGAGTGTAATGTACCTGGAAGAGTGCCTGTTTCCAAAAGCATCAATAAATCTTAACACTTCAATTGGCTCCATGAGGAAGCCTTTCATATTCTCTGTTTTCCCATGAAGGCCAGAATTTATAATGCCAAATTCATTTGGATTTCTGTCCTCTTTTCCCTCTGTCTCCCTTTCCACAATTGCTGCTGCTCTCTGATTACTTTAGGTACTTCCCTCTTCAGATATGGGACATGAGATGTGTCACATGCTGAGTACTTTCCGCATTCCCCTCCTGCCCCCACACTGGGTTGATAAATTAGGTCTTTCTTCTCCACCCACCTTCTGATTCTCCAGAAAGTTGGGCAATGCTGTTACGCTTTTACCAAAAATATAGGCAACGTTGGTCAAGAAACCTAAAGATTTGCACAAGCCAAGTGATACCATTAAACAGATTCCTTACAATATTTGGCTTAAGAAGAAAAAAAGATGTTTCCCAAACTATGAAATCACTTCCTGAGGTAGACAACAAAATGCTATTTCCAGTTGCCTCTTATATCATAAATTACTATCTCCTCTAAAATACACCAAGCTTTAGATTCATTTTCACATAGAATCATTTTAGGTTGAAAGGGATCTCTTGAAATAATCTTGTCCAACCCCCACTGTTGGCACAGGATCAGCCAGAACAGGTTGCCCAGGACTATACCCAGTCTTGTTTTGAGTCTCCTTACAATCTATCTGAGCAGCACGCGCCACACCTGTGTGTTTGACCACCCTCACAGCAAAAAAAACCAAAAAAGTTCAGATCTAATTTTATGCGCTTGAATTTTGTGTCTACTTCCCCTGGTTCTATCATTAGGCACCACTAAGGAGAGCCTGGTTGTCTCTTCTTTGTTCTCTCCCATCGCGTTTATATAAACTTTAGTAAGATCCCCCTAAACCTTCTCTTCTCCAGCCTGAACAGTCCAAGCCCTCTCCACCTCTTCTTATATGACAGATACCTCTTTATGTTGTATTAATTTCTGTACCGTTTTTACTTACCTCTTGGTATCTTGTAACCGGTTTCCCCTGGTTTTCTCAGATTCCTGAGAATATGATCAGAATGAATATTGATGGCCATGCCAATCAACCACCCTAAAAAACCTGAAGAGAAATATTGAAAATAGTATATATTAAGTGCACTGTGTTTGTTCAGAGAACAAACTACAGTCAGGTATCGCATTAGGCATATTGTCTCAAAGCAGTAGTAATGTAAGTGGCATAGACAGTTCTGGTGACATCCTGCACAGTCCCAGTCCCACACTGTGCCATTCAGTTAGTAGAGCTCACAGCATCAACAGCTCCCTAGAGAGGAAATAGCATTGTAAAAATGAAGTTTATTCTTATGTTGCTAGACTTATATAAATGTATGCATGTGCATATATGCAGATGTAATGTGTATGTTTCCCTAACTTCCACATAGAAGAACAAATACGCTAAAATTTTAAACACTGAAAGAAACAGCCATTTTTAATCATCCTAGAGGGACACATCTTAGTCCCACTCTCCTTTTACTTTTTTACTGATAGCATATCAGAATTTCCCCAACAGATTTGTGTGCGATAAAAGGAATACAACTGTGAAGGAATTAATGTACCATTTACTTGCGTCATTCGGCAAAATGGTTTAGCCATTTATTACAGCCTTTCACAGAAACTGAGACTGTTGTCACATTCTGCATCCTAATGTTGCCATGAGGATGGGATAAATCAGAAGGAATTTATGATTGAAATTCTTTTTTTTTGACCCCTTGGCAACATGTTACCTATGTTTTCTTCCCTTGAAGACAGCATTCCCTGCTGATAAGGAACAGATAAGGTCTGTGTTTTGAGGTTAATCAGTGCCTTATCTCAGATTCTGTGAGCAGTCTTTGCAACAAGACACAATCATCTGGAGCATCCAGATACCTGTTGGTATTAGGAGAGACACTGGTAACCCACATCCCTTGCCTACAAGACTATACCCAGATGCAGACAATGCATATGTGCACTTCAGGTCTGATGTGTGAAGAGAGCAGAGGTGCACAGCGCTTATTTTATTATGATTGCCAAATAAAAAGCTTCATGGAACAAATGAGCTGCTGATATTCTGTCACCTGCACCTTGTGAGTTACAGGTGGTGCTCTGCTTTGCAGAGCTGCTACTAAAAAACTGCTTCAATGCGCAAAAGAGTTAGCCATCAGCATTTGAAGGAAGCAGTTGAACAGGCACTTAAAGGAGTAAGAAAAGACACATGGAATACTGCAAAGGGTTTGAAGAAGATAAAGCAAGCAAAGGAAGAAAGGAGTTTCCAACTAAAAGTGCAGATAGCTTAGGAAAGGACACAAGGGTGAAGCACGGAGGTGTTGGTGTCCCTGTTTGTAGCAGTCACCACTTCAGGGTATGACCAGCTCTCTTGGTAAATTCACAAGCTCTTTACTGGCGTACATGTGTAAGGTTCATGCTGAAAGATTGTGAAGTTGTTCTTGGTTTGCAAGGTCATGGTTCTGCATTTGAAGCAGAACATTCCCATTTCCTCTGAAAACGGGTATGTTCACTGCTCTGAATAAACCAACACACAGAAACCATGAGGAAATCACATCAATCATATTCCTGCTCCAAATCAATTCCTGGTGCAGATATAAGTTATTGTGATCCCCAAAACAGACAAACTATATAATAAGGTTCCACAGTCAGAGAACACAGCAGTTGTTTGCAACCTCTCACCATGACAGTTAATCAGCCGGCCTTCTCCAAATTTCTGTCTTCACTGGAAATTTATCTCATTTCAGCTTCCAGCTATTGAACCTTGGTTGGCTGCTACTTGTAGACACTCTCTCATTTATCTTCCACATGTAATTTCATACAGCTTAAGAAATATCTAATTAACTACCAGCAAATATGCTTTCTTGCTATTATTTTTTTATATTCTAGTAATTTTTTTTTTAGTAATTTTAAAAAGAAGCTTAAAGAAACGGTTAGATATTTTTGAAGTACTAGAGCATAATAATCCAGTTGTTCAGGGAGTACCCAGTGTACAATACTTCACTTTGGCATTTGCTTTGACCAAAGCCACAAGCATAAACTGCAGGTATTTGGAGATGCCCAGCTGGGATGAATATCAAATAGCTATTATAAATTGCCAAGATCCAATTATGTTGACATGCACTACAAAATAAAAAAATCCCAAAAGATATTGTAATTACAGGAATAATAATTTTAAAAAAAGTCTTCAGTTTAGCTGTTAATGGGCATGCCAAATTTTATCTCAAGATCTTTTGTAATTACAGTCTCAAAAAAAATCAGCAATAGTAACACTATTACAGTAGTTGATATGTATACCAAGAATCTTCAATTTCTTAGTTTCAGGATAACTTTTTAAAGCACTATATTGACTTTCAAAAGTCACCAAAGGAACACTTACTTTCATTTAGCAGTACTAGAAATTTATGTAAGCATATATTTCAAACTGGTATTATTTGGAGAAAACAAACAAACAAACAAAACCACAACAAAAACCACAAATACAAACCAAACTAATTCATACACAGAAGTATTCATAACTGAAGGCAGATGAACCTAACTATTGTCATTTATACATTTGCATCTTTCAGAAATCCTTGAAACTTAAAAAAAAAATCTACCCAAGAGAACTCAAGGAAACTTGAGCAACAAGTTTTATTAACCTGATTTTTTTTAAAGATATTTGAGTAAGGAGGAACTGATTTAGGGCTCCTTAATCATGATTTGCTCACAGCACTGTACTGAGATATGTAGGTATCTCACCTAAGATACCTAAGGTACTGACTAAGGTACTGAACTAGGACACTGAAAACAAAGTCTGCCTGGCTTCAGAGTCTTCAACAGTTTTGATCAACAAATCTTTTAAACTTTCTTTTTTTGCTGGATTCTGGTTTAAGGAGAGTGGAAGTTTGAAAGTACTAAGAAAATTTCAAATATATTCTAGTGCCCTCTGAAGTCATTCCCTTGTACCTCAATTTCTCTATTTTTAGCACACAAGCAGGACTGCCTCATCTTGGCAAGAAAATCTACTTAGAGGTAAACTTCTTCACCTTTATATTCATGATAACATTTAGCACAGTTGTCCTCTGTTGTCATCCACAATAACACTGGAATAAAGACAGTAAATCCTTTTTCTGGACGTAAAAGGCTTGAGAAATCCAGGAGAAACACTAACTTGCTCTGGTTACAGAATAACAAAAAGAAGGGTACTGACTCAGGTCAACGATCTACACAGTCCAGTACCCTGCCTTTGACCGATGAGGCAAAATATTTTGGTTTATCTTCAGAAGAAAATGATCTTTCTGTAAAGATTTCATTAGAAGATGACACTATCATTTGACTGTAGGCCAAAGGAGATGCCTAGGTAACAAAACAGTATGGTAAATAAAATACTTTGTCATTAAATATCTTAGCCTTTTAATCATATCCACGGCTTCAAGCATAAATGTAACCTCGCTTCCCAACTGGGACTGAATGATCAACCCCTCCACCCCTTCCTTGTGGGGCCAGTTTTGTCATTTGACAAAGCCACCCCCCAATTACAAGGGCAGATGAATTGGTGCCTGTGTGTGTATCAAGTGCAGCTATCCTGACACCAAGGACTTGTAGCATTTGCCACAGTATGTCAGTAGTTAGCAGCTACCTTTACTAGCTTTTTTACTCCATGAATTTGTTTAGTTTAATCTACATCTTACACAGAAAATCTTTGCTTCTTCTAAACCTGCATGAGGCTGGTTCCATGTAGGGCTTCAAGTTTCTACGTCAAAAAAAATATACACGACCAAAATTTACTTGGGTGTTAAAGAGTACAATCAGCTCATCTAGCACTGCAGAAAGAAGTGTCAGTTCACAGCTCTAAAGTAAAAAAGGTTAAAAGGCCTCCAGCTACACCAATAAGAAAATTATTAGAAGACTTATAAAGTGGCATTGAAGATACTATAAAATCACAATAAAAAATTGAGAGCTATGAAGACAGAGGAAAATTACACCTGATGTTCTCATACCATGATTTAACTCACCTGTAATGAAGTGGGAATTGCTCAACCAGCCTGGAGGGTAAGTTGCATAGGTGGTTAAGCTTCGGCCCTGCAAGTATCCATTGAAGACACAGAACAGAAGTGCTAACACAAAAGTGAAAAATGGTGTGGGTTTTCCTTCGCGGATCAGAAGAGGAAAGATGAGTGCCCTATAGCAAACAAAGAAAAGAAAATTTATTGTATTAAACACAAAAAAAGATAGTTTTGAAGTCCAAAGACTGTCGACACTACCCTACTTTCCAAATTCGCAGCACCAGTCCTTGATGCCTGTTTAAAAGGATAGCTGTGCTTGCTTTAACACCTAAAACATTCATTTTTCTTGCCTAATTGGAATTACAAGAGCAGTCCTCTCTCCTCATATGGCAGAAATTTTGAGCTTTGTATCCAAAGCAATTACTTTGGTAAGAGGAGTAAAGGCAACTGAAATTAAGCACAGCCCATTTCCGTCGTCCTTTGTTTCTAAATCCACAGTTATATCATCAAGTTTTCTGAAACGAGCTAGGTCTCAAGATCCCTCCACCAAACTCCCCCAGCACTTCCAGGGGGAAAGTCAATCCCCTTGAAACAAACCTAATTGAGCTCAGTTTCCTCACTAGCCCGTAAGTCAAAACATTAATTGCTTCACCTCGACAATTTTGGTGTACTCTATGACACCTCTAAAGACGTGACAAACCCACAATTGCCATCCCATTTGGGAAAGGAATCTTGATTGCTTTTCCTGGGGGATTATGCACGTAAACAAAGTAGCTCCAAACAAGAAGAGCAGGTGAATATTCTTGTGCTCTTTCTTGTGGAACCAGCCAACTCCCAATGGTCTATTGATTTAATTATGATCTATAATGATACAGAAGCAGGATCACTGAAGCCTGAGCATTCTTCAGGTGTTTTCCATCTACCCAAGGACGACTGCTTCAAAATAACTTTTCCAAAGGAATCACAACTCTAACAGCTTACAAGAAAGAGTAACATATTCATTCCAGGATCATTTAAAGCCTGATATGCTACAACAAACAGAACTAGATAACCAGAGGTCTCTTCCAATCTATGTTCACCTATGGGAGAGTCCCTCAGGTTTGGCAATAGCAACAAGCAACTGGAAAAAAAGAAACTGCAGCACAGCTCAGCTTTCTGTGTAGACAATTGCCTCACATTCCTAGCTATTCCCTGACAACAAGGATGAGTTAAGATCCCATGTTAAAGCTAATATCTTTACGCTTAAGAATAGAAAAAGGGGAAGCAAAGATACAGTTCCGGGTTTTCAAAGGCCAGGCCAGCCATGTCATATGCCTCCCCACCCCAAGGCTGTGGAATACACTTGGTCAAAAGCAAGAGATTTTCTTGATAAGCACCAGGAAGTAACAACATATCAGCCACACATGTGGCTTAAAATAAACCTGACAAATCTATCGCTCCCATCTTGGTGGCAAATTTACAGGTGAAGCATGACCAGTAGCTACTGTCCATAAATTGAAGTGAACAGCAAAACTGCAGCTGGGCTCCAGCTCAGAGTATTTTTACAAAATGCCTGAATACTGTTGACTACCTGGCAACATAGGGCACTTAGGCTCAGCTTTGCCAGTATTTCAATGAATCATCAAATATGGTGAGCTGAAGAAAACATGCAAGGTTCATCCAGTCCAACTCCCGCAACGAATAATATGTTGAAAGATAATGTTGAATAACATAATTGGAAAATAGCTATTGTTTCACAACATCAAGATTTTATCAGGGCTGAACTTTCCTTGTTGTAACACAGTGCCATTAAGACAGCCTGGTCAATCCATTGCTGAGGCGGGAGCCATCATGAGGCACAGCAGCAGCACAGGGATGGAGCGGAATGCTGAGGGAGCGCCAAGCGCTCCGTTTCCACGCCGGAGCATCGCGGTGCAGAGCACAGCGCGCACAAGACAGCGAGCTATTTACATCGCCACGGCTATTTACCCAGCTCTCGTAACAACACAGAATATCTTAATGTAGCGAAGCAGAAGAGACGTCAGTGACTACTATTTTAACTAACAAACGTCAATCAACCCCTCTACCCCTTCGGTCGGGAAGCAGCAGCTAGGTGTCTCTATGAAGACTGATCCCTTCTCCTGCCCCCAGCATCGCGGGGAGCCCCCGCCAGCCGCCCCAGCCCCGCCGGTGCCCGTGGGCAGCGCGGCTCGNCCGCCCCGCCGCAGGCGGCGAGCCCGAGCGGGACGAGGAGAGAGGGCAGCTCCTGCAGCGCCCAGGCGGGGCGGGCGGGCAGCAGCCAGCCGAAGCGCCGCGAGGAGTACCGGCCGTAGGGCATGGGGATGAAGCAGAGCAGCAGGGCGGAGGTGGCGCCCAGCGCCATCAGCCCGTAGGAGAAGAGCTCCAGCAGCCGCCGCTCCTCGGGGCCCTCGGCCCGGCGCCACAGCGCGCACACGCCACCGTCACCGCCTAGCCCCATCGCGCCCCGCCGTCTCGCTTCATCTGGCACC